>JARYGA010047406.1:0-42634 GCA_030545235.1 Helianthus tuberosus
CGGGTCGTATACATATATACGAGCCGTATATCATCGTCGTATAATATATATACGACCTGCAGTATCATCTTATTCTCACATGGTTGATACGGGCCGTATAAGGTTATACGACCCGTATAGAATAAAGTGAACCGACAAAGGCTGCTGCCTTTGTCGGTTCACTTTATTCTATACGAGCCGTATAACCTTATACGGCCCGTATCAACCATGTGAGAATAAGATGATACTATGTGGATTTAACAGGACCCTTTGTTTAAAGTTTGCCTTTTTTGCTTTATTCTTTATATAAAAAATGATGGTGATGGGATATGGCTTGAGTTGCGCTCCTTTACATCCCTTTCATTCTCTCAATGTTTGATTGTTTAGGGTGAGAGGGGCACATCCCTCTCTTACGCACACCCAATCAGGTTATGCCACGTCAACTCCCCTTTTAAACTCCCATCACACCCTCAATTTGATGGCGGCACTCCCCTCTTAGAGGACTTGTTTTTTTTATTCAAAAAGAAAAAAAAAATGTTTTGATTGGTTGAAAAGAGGGTGGCCCACCATCTCCCTCCCTCCTTCATGCGGTAACCCCTCCCCGATCCACCTCCCCGCGGTGATGGCGTCGGTGTTCCCGCTCGGGGACTTGGGTCACCGCCCCACTCCCCGCATGGTGCCCCGTATACCCTAATGTTTTTATTATCATAGCAATTTTATTGTATTTAATATCATAAACCGAATAATCATTACAACTTTTACAAGACCACATCGTCATGTTGTTTCGTGTTCAATATATATGTCTATTTCAAACAAGAGTTTGGTTCATGTTTAATTAATCAGTTTATAATCTTTTAAATACATAATAATTTTATTTATACACATATAAAATTACTATATATATATATATATATAACTTTAATGCTTTTATATATAATATATATTACTAAATTATTTTTATCAAAATTTTACGTATAAAAATATTTATTATGTAATCCTATATATATAGGGATGGAATAAAATGAAAATCACATTCAGTTGTGAGAACCGTGGGAACCAACCACTTATTAACCATTGATCTTTTGTGAAGGATGGTGAACATTAAAAGAGAATAAAAGATATTTTAAATTTTTTTCTTATTACGTTTTTAATATTTTAATATCATAAGGGTAGCTTAGTAAATTTACTTTTTTTGCCTTATTGTATTAATTGTTTTTTATCAGTTTTTGTCTTAATTTAGTTTTTTAAAAAGGTATACAATTCAGATTAAAAAAAAAGAAACAATTTTTTTACGTTTTTTTTACAAAAAATAAAATTTTTAAACTTTTTTTACGATCCGGTTTTAAACTTCTTTTACGAGTCGGTTTTAAACTTTTTTACGACTCGGGTTTAAACTTTTTCTACGACTCGGTTTTAAACTTTTTTTACGACTCGATATTAAACTTTTTCTACGAATCGGTTTTAAACTTTTTTTACGACACGGTTTTAAACTTTTTTTTACGCAAAACATTTTTTTTACGGAAAAAACTTTTTTATGGCAAAAAACATTTTTACGGAAAAACATTTTTTTTTACGGAAAATTTTTTACGCAAAACATTTTTTTTACGAAATTTCAGAATTTTAACAATCAAACTCAACCAAAATCACGACTCGTAGATGTCTCAGATAAGTTAATTCTTATCATTATCGGCTGAAATATAAAAACCAACAACAAAAATAAAAAACCATCAGTGGATCTTGAAAAAAAACACGGTTTGGCTCAAAATTTTCCAATAATCATGGCTGCAAAGTAGGGTTGCAGGTTCAAAAACCTACCCTCCACCATCCTTGCCATGTCATCGTCATCAATTGTCGGAAAACAAATGTTTTGAACTATCACTGCCAAGAAACACAATGTTTTCAACACAACCAACTGAACGGGTCAAAAATCATGAGAAAAACAACAGTGAGCTTCAGCAAAACTCAAATCAGCTTCTTTTAATTCTATTTATTTATGGAATTCAAAAGAAATCATCAAACAATATCACTCAATACGATCAACAATACAACAGCAACCTATTTTTAATTCTTTCTAATCATGCTATCAGTTGCAAACACTCATTAGAAATCATCAAAATGCAACTGAAGTTCAACAGAATCTGATTGAAAATTTTCAAAATTTCAATCAAATCAAACAAAAAAAATCACTGAAAACAGTCCGAAATCAACGTAAGAATGTCCAAAATTCACCAAAAAACAACCGATTCAGTCCGAATCAAACCGAAACTTGTTCGATTCGATCAACTATTAAACGCAGAGCTTCCGTAGCTCTGATTTTGTGTTTTATTCAACACAACAGATCAAATGACAAAAAACAAAAAACACTGTTTCAAATAATAAAAACTATAGAATGGCCAATTACCGATGATATAAAAAATCCGCACCACCGGCACCACCAGGATGAACCAAAAGACCACCAGCGCCACCGGGGCCACCGCCACCAAACCCCGACTCCATCGGGGTGAAACAAAGACCACCGGCACCACCGGGGCTACCGGCACCACAAGTGTTGAAATCACATAAGTTTGTCATAGTTCATATGGTGAGACTTATGTTAGATGCAAGTGTGAACTTTGGATGCTTTGGCATTCCTAACTTGATTGCACACCTCACTTGATGTTTTTAATTGATATTACAAGTGACTTACTAGTATCAAAGTAACATAGCCCCATCTAGCCTCCGACACTTAGGATTACCTTTCCATGTCGTGTTGGCTCACCCGGGTTAAAAACTTACTTGGTCACTTGAACTTGTAGTAGTTAGCTTCTTTTAATTCTTGTTATTCATGACCCTCCGAATCATCCTTGTGATGGTTTCGTGTAGTGGTGAATCATATAATGAGGTTAAATACTCCATGCTTGACTTACATGATAATACATGATATCTATGATGGACTTAGTTTAGGATATTACTATAACTATACAAGTATATATATATATATTTATAAAATTGGTCAAGTTTGTGATGATAATCGGATAATGGTTATTCGTCATGAACTAGGACTAACTTATCTACGATTCTAAGCCACTAGTTATTAATTCTAATGGGCAATTTGGGACCCATGAAACCACACATAACATAGTGTCATAAACGAGTACTTAGAACTAGATAATACTTTTATTAATATATACTTTTTGTACTTTAAATTCTAAATCCCGAATCTTACCACTCCCTAAACGCCATATAATCATACCACTTATTCCTTATTCATAAACAACTCGTCATTCGTGGATAATCGGAAGGCTTTTGCAATGTTGTGAGTATACTCGATGCCCTTTTTACCGTTTTTACACTTTTTGGGTGCATCATGTTTACATATACAAAACACACTCAACATACATACTTTTATGTAATTATACAAACAATCCAATATATTCTTACCAATATGTTATGCTTGATTCGTGTTTTCTGGGTGATTCTTATGTGATGAACTTTTCATTAACTCCGTACGAGCCTCCACTTAAGATGTATAGCGCTATAGGAGTGACGCACCGCCCGTGAACGTGAGGTCATGTTAAGTTTATTCATTCATTATACTTGCGGTAATCAGAGGGTTGACTTGTAAATCACATGCCAGTTTATACGTTAATCTTGATAACTAGGTTTGCCATGTGGATTGTTCATTTTTATACTTATATGCTAGTACTCAAACTTGTATACTCGCCAATACTTTTTGTATTGAACTATGCTTTTAAACATGATTGCAGGATTACGATGATGATGATGATGATGCATGGAACTTAGTAGGATGCCTAGAAATGCATTTTATAATTTAATACTTGTTGTATTGTAATTCATTTGTTTCAACTTGTTGTATTTCTATTTCAAACAATGTAATTTGATTCTTTAGCAATGAAATGAAATTTATCATTAAATACTTGTCACATTAGTGTTATGAAGTCTCTTGCAATCTCGTTTTCGTCTCACTCTGATGTTTCCGCCATCGGTTGGGGTGTGAAAAAAACAACCCCTAATGTTACCCCGTTGCTGCTGCTGCTGCTGTTGTTGTTCTTGTTGTTGGGGTCTCTGATTCAGTCGCACGGGGTGCGGGCTTCTACAATCTTTGGCTGCGTGGCCCAGCTTGTTGCACCGTTGACAACGATTCTTCTCATATGCCCGTAGTGATGCAGATTACATTGGTTGCAGTTGGGTCGATTTCCTTGGTAGCCACCAACTTGCTGGTTAGGGTTCTTGCTACCTTCGAACTTCCTTTGTTGAGCTTGAGGTTGCGAGGGGTTAGAACATTTGCTCTGGTTGCTATCCCACTTATGTTTGTTATCTCTAGAAGCATCAGTGATAACACTGATTCGCTTGGGCAGCTTGCCTTGTTCAATTGCTTGGTTAGAGAGACGGTGTGCCAAGCGGATGACTTGCTGGATTGTGGGGAGATTGGCTAAAGTCACTAAGCTTTGGATTTCAGGAACTAGACCCCTGAGGTAGAGCTTGATTCGCTTGTAGGAAGGCTGTGACAAGTTTGGACAAAGAGCAACTAAATCGTTGGACCTTTTGGTGTATGCCTTGATCTCTGATCCAACCATTATCAAACCATAGTATTGCACCTCCAGCTTTTGAATGTCGTCCCTGTGAGAAGACTCTTCCTTGATCAGATCCTTAAAGTTGTTCCAGGGAGTGGCATTGGCATCCGCCAATCCGAGCATTTGAACTTGCGCATTCCATCAGGAGAGCGCGTTTCCCTCAAGAGTACCAGTAACGAACTTCACCCGACTGTTGGTAGGGCATTCACTCATTTCAAATACCGACTCAACCTTCTCGATCCAGTGTAGAAGGCCCACTGCTCCTTCAGTGTCGTTGAAGGAGAGAGGTTTGCATTCCATGAACGCCTTGAATGTGCAAACTCGAGGTTGAATGCGTGCAGGTTGACCTGTCATGTTGGGAGAAATGAATAAGTTTAAGAATGGTAGGGTGGCACGAGAATAGGATCTAGTCATCCAAGAATGGTTCAGATCAGTAGTTGTACCTCGTGGGTGAGCTGCCATAGCTTTAGCTACTCGTGCGTTAATCAGGGCCGTCAGCTGGTCCTGAGTCATGTTTACATTTCCTCTACTGCGTCCGCTCATTGTCTTCACATCCACCAAAAATACAGAATGAGATCGATGCCGTAATGATTAAGAGCGAGAAAATAGAAAGAAGTTTAACCATGGCACGTAAGTTCCCATGCAAATGTTTAGGAGAGTGCTCATTAAGAATAATGAGTATATTACTAAGTATACTATCACATAATACACCAAGTAAGTAACAAGTAAGCATATACCTATGCTATGTAGTCTAGAGCGCTGAGTCTTGCACTTGGAGTGTAGTGTCGTTGCGGATCGATTAGTACAAAACAGGTTATAGTCTGGTTTTTCTCAAAAAGACTTTTCTTTTTTAAAACCGAGATCACTATAACCAATGACTCTGATACCAATCTGTCACACCCTCAATTTCCATTTGCGGAGTATTACCGCGAGGCGTGCGATTGACCAGAATCATGCCACAAATCATATTGAATACTTTAAAATAAGATAATCAAAGTAAATCCATAATCACTAATATGATTAGTGACAAAACATTCACAGTTTAAAACATAGTTTAAGTTGCTAGCGGAAGCATAAGGTCTAAGGTCTCAACAATAGTTTAAAAACAATTTATTTAAATAAGAACCCAACAACGGTTCTAGATAGCCACTACAATCCTCCATGCAAACTCCAGTGCAGCACCTAAGGACCTGCAAAGCATGCAGTAGTATGTCAACATAAAGTTGGCGAGTTCACGGTTTTAAAAGGTTTTACATGTTTTATCCCAAAAACATAAGTTATTAAATTTCCGATTTATAAAACATGTCACGGAGAGCTACCCCATCGTTAAGCTACTAAACCGTGAGGTACCGATTAGGGCTGGCATATCGTGTATACTCGTACACGATAAGACACGAACACGATAAGACACGAACACGAAATGGGTATACCTGTACACGACACGAAAATTTATCGTGTACCTGTAACCCAAACACGAACACGAATCTGTTTATACCTGGTATACACGATAATACACGATAATAGCTGTTTAGAAACACATATTAGACAACCTTTCAGCGAAACAAAAGTCGACGAAAGTTCATAAAAGTCTTAAAATAAAACATAAATCCATGCTCCTTAACAAATTTAAGACAAAAACACAGAATTATAATCAAAACATATATTGAAAACAATATCAAGTCCCAAACTTCCAAGTTCCAATTGGTCTTTCTTCTCAAATCTTCAATTCTAAACAATCAAACCTACACACAAAATAAGTATAGTCAATAAGTCATATTAATCATGGATAATTGGACATATTCAATTGTATCTTCATACTTTATAGTTTTGTTCCTTTTCAAAATAATCTCTCTGAGCCCTAATGGCAATTGAATTTTACGATGTGTAGGGTTTGGGCCAATATGATTTTGAATGGTGGTTATGCAACACATTTGTCATTTGGGGCAGTACAAGGCCTGTAAGACCAAGCCGTTGAAGTTGATGTCTGACCATGTTCTTCATCCGCACATCAGGAGTCCTTTCAAATCTCATCAGGAGCTGAGATCTTTATCTCCCCATGGTTTGTCTAGTCTCAAGCTAGTTTATTGTGCTAAATATTATAATCCAGTGTCTCTTTTTGTTTTACATTGGATTTATCAAGAAACCGATAATCGAACAAAGTAATCGAACAAAGTAACTGATAATCGAACAAAATCCTACACATTATCAAGAAACCGATAATCGAACAAAGTAATCGAACAAAGTAACTGATAATCGAACAAAATCCTACACAAAATCAAGAAACCAATTCGATACCAGAACAAGAACATGGGTGTTACATAAATCGAATAGAAAGATAAACATGAATCTTAAACGGCGGTTGTCGGAGGAGTATACATACCCGTTAGGGCCGGCGACGGGTGATGGCCGGGCCGCCGGCGTGAAAGGGAAGGCTGGCGACGGGCGGTGACGGCCGGTGACGGACTCGGAGTCGGAGGAATCGGCTGTGTTGTTGAGACTTGAGAGTTAGAGACTTGAGACTTGAGAAGTTGAGAGTTGAGAGAAGAGAATGAGTGACGGCTGTAAAGAATTAGGGTTAAGGTATTAGGGATAAATCAATGGACTATATATATTATATATATATTTATTTAATTTTAAAAATAACCAGGTACTAATAGGTACTTAACAGGTAAACAGGTATTATACCTGTTTAGACACGAAAATTAACAGGTAATTTCGTGTCTACCTGTTTAGTACACGAAACCTGTTAAGGTCTTACCTGTTACCTGTTACCTGTTAAAGTCATGTAGGTACGTGTCGTGTATTCGTGTCTCGTGTATAAATTGCCAGCCCTAGTACCGATGCTGTGACAATAGAGTTGTTTTGCCCCAGATCAATGTCTATCATCATTGATCAGTACCAAGGCATAAAAGTTCACGCCCGTCCTCTAAGGCCCGGTGTGAGGTTTGTCAAACCTAATAGCGCTATCAACTTATATCCTGCTCGCCCGGCCCGACGATTACTCCGTATTATCGTATGGGGACTTTATGATAGAGTTTCATTTAGTCCGCTAAAGACATGATTTATGATTATCAATTAATATTATCCCATTCCCTCTGAATATTAGGTTCCCAATCCACCGGGAATACATGTTTTTATTGATAGTGTGAACTTACCTTAGATTAGTTTGGCAGATTAAGTTATGCTAGCTAGTATGCTCAACCACGTCCTATTATGGTTACCAAGAACATTAGGGGTCGTTTGTGTAATTCACGCAAATCTTACACGCATCTAACAATTAACATGCAAGCAAGTTGTCACAACTATGTTATCGAGTAGTTTTTAGGCACATGTTCGTAACATACACTATGACGCGCAATACACCATTTATACAATCATTTAACATGTACGAGTACCAAGAATAGCAGATTCGACACTTTATAAACTTACAAACATGCACATTTCATTTCACTGAAATAGGCTGTTTTAAGGTGTCCGTTTACCACCCTTACGAGATTGAAAAACTTACGATCTTTTTATGTGACGTGCCCCTCAGAGGGTTGTTCTTGTGCTAAAATTTTAGAGTTTAACTCTTAACAAAAAAATTATAAAAAATCATTTACTAAGCTGCAATCAGATTCGTCACTTTCTGACTGCAGCTCAAGGAAAAATTTAAATAAAAATCCCCAGTTATCCGATTGATGAAATTCTAGTTGGAGGTTTGCACGGACACTTAAGAGCATCTACAGTATAAATTTCATAGTCTAACTCTAGGTATTCATCAAGTTATGACTCAAAACATAACACATAAAGTCTGTAGAAAAATGCCACTTTAATTGCTGAAATGAAACAATTTATTTAAAATAGCAAACAATGTCCAAAAATCACAATTCTAGAGCCATTAGAAGCGTATTTCGAAATAGCACGTTATAGACTCAAGAAAATCCAATTTTCGTTAAGTTATGACCCGGTTACAGCCGATTAAAGTCGGCTGTAACTGTTGGACAGAACCTGTTTTTGTTACCCGATCTTCCCAACCGAATAACTAACATACCCGTGACACATAATCATTATTCACACCAGGTTGTACATTAAATATATCAGATTTAACATGTTCAAACCTCAAAACCATCAAGCATCCCAACACAAAACAAGATATCTCTATCCATACATGCCTAAAACTATTACTTAGCATAACACTTGATCTTTTTATGAACCCTAACACTATAATTTATCATCATAGCATCAATTATCATCACACATCAGAAAAACACAGCCAAGTTAACATGATTTTTGCAACCGATGAACATGTATAATTATCTAATACTATAAACGAATAGGAAGACACCATGAATATTAACCGGGAGACGAAAGGGATGCGAAAGAGAGTGTGTTTTGCTGGAATGGAGAGCGTGAGAGGGGGAGGGGCTGTTCTTGGCTGCCGTAACTTGGAGAGGAAGGGAAAAGTGTAACACCCGACTATTTAGGCTGTACCGTACAAATGTAACACGTGTCATGAATAAATAAAAAGGCTGTATTTGACTGATATTTATGTTTATATGTGATATTAGATGTGTTGGTAAATCCAAACATTGATAAAAATTATGTTGGCAACAATAAGATAAACGCTTATCGCGTAACAAACAAAATGCGAAACGAACGTCGGTGACCACTCGATCAATGTTAAAATCCTAAAAATAGTCTGTTATGATTAGAATGGTAATTTTAATCATGTCCGGAAGGAAAAATAAATTAAAACGCTAAGAAACTCTATTTTTCGAGTTTGAGCGCGTACCGCGCGATACTGCGCGTATCTGACAAAATACTGTCAACGTAGCCAGTCAAGGCAACTGGTAGTTATTTCAGTAATATTTTAGTGAGATTATTTTTATAGATTGATAAAAATAATTTAAAACGCACTAAAACGGGATTAAAACGCTAGATAACATATACCCGGTATCCAGTAAAATACCAGTTTTTACTCAATATTACATATATATATGTATGTATATGTGATGTATGTGAGGTGTATGTGTGATTTGTGCAAGGTGGCGGCTAGGGGAGACATATTACACTCTCTCTCATCCAAGTGTTGGTCTTGGAAACCTTGCATGATGATTATACCTTTACAAATCTTCCATAATCTCACATAATCCAACATAACCTTTCAAAAATTTCATTCTCTCTCTCTCTTGAATACTCACAGCCGAACACCCTCTTTATCATCTTCATCTTCATTTCAAACTTGTTCTTTGAAGATTCAAGTCCATTTCAAGAAGATTTCAAGGTGGTTTGAAGATCCAAAGGTGTTTTCAAGGTGAAACAAGCTCCAAACATAAAAAATCTTGTCAAGACCCACTAAAATATTGAAAGGTATAAACTTATTTTTAAAATCACATTCTTGATTTTTAGTGATGATAGAGATGTTGGAAAGTTTCTCTTGAACTTAGAATTAAACATAAACTTGAAACTAATAAAGGATGAGATTTTAAACAAAATGAAAATGGATGTGTATGTATATGTATGTATGGCCGTAGGGTGTATATATAGTTGTGTTTTGATTTTTTGTTGAATGATTGTTGATTAACATGATTCTTGAAAGATGCATGAATCAAAAGGTGTCATAAGAGAATGTTCTAAAAAGGGTCTTGTGATTTGAAAAAGATTTGTTAAAAAGTGAACTTTTGGAAGTTCATGTATGTATGTATATATGTCGTGTATATATATATATGTGTATGCATGCATGTAATTTTTGTCACATGTTCATAAATGTAAGAATGTTTGCATTTATGTATGTATGATTAGATGATGATGGATGGAACATGTTGTGATTTATAAGAACATGAAGTTAATATGTCCTTGGGTGCATTTAAGATCATGTGTAATGATGATGATGTTATATGAGTGCATTAGATGCACATACATGGACATGCATGTTGATATGTAATCATGAAAAGATGATTTGAGCATGATTTGATAAAAATAAGTTTTGATCAGATTCTAAACACTAAAATATGAATATTTGAAGTGTAAAAATGATATAAAACTTTGTCATAAAGTTTACTAGCTTTGCATGTTGTACTTGGTGCTTTATGAGTTGTAAAATACGCGAAATCGCATGATTTATGTGACTTACACAAAAACTGCACTAATCTGAGCATAATCTTCATTTTAATAAGTAAATAACATGTATTGTGTTAACATATCAAGTCATTTCGAGTTGGTATGGTTATGGTAACGTTTAACGCAAAACTATGCAGTAAAACGGTCAAAAATCGGCTTTTCGAATGATTTTTAAAAAACTGTTTTAGATCAGTAAGTAAACTGATATTTTTAGTTTAAATATAAGTATTTTAACTAATATTAAGTTTACTTGGTGTTTGGTTGGTCATACATGACTTCCGACGCCTGAAAACGTTACCGAATCACTAAAATACGCGTTTTACAATGAACACTAGCATGGGTTATTTATGGGTGAACCTTATGTGTTAAAATGTGTTATGTTATTTAGACATGTGTATATGATAATATGTTAAGTGTTGACATGATAGCGGGAAATTTAGACTATGCATGTACACTTGTGCGTTTTAAGCGGTAGAATCAGTAAAATCGCGTTAAATGTGTAACTTGTTTATCGAGCATGAAAATTGATACATATAAGTTATTTTATGTATTTATACTTTAAAAATGACAAAATAAATAAGTTAACGAGATTTCGCGTGTTACGATGCTTAATTTATGTGTACGTTTATGTATATATATTACGACGCGCAAATTGTAGATATATTACGTATAAACGGGTGTGTTAACGGATTTACATGATAATGGTAACCAATAAAATCATTCAAGTATCAAAATCTTAAAAATATATATATGAACTCATATATATATATTAACGTGCCAACATAATCTAAAATGATAACTTTTTGAGAAAATCTCAAAGTTATGTGAAAATTCTAAAATACGGAGAAACTTAGGAATTTTGTGATATATTGATTGATAAATCGTTCCTACATATAATAGGATGTGTAGAAATCAATTTTTGGGATTGCGCTATTTAAAAATACGCACCCAAAGGTGAGTGTCACTAAACCCCGTCTTTTTACTGTTTTGTATATGTTATGGGGGAATAACACGCCTAAAAAGGGTTTAATAATGTTTTTGAGTAAAACATACCTTTTGATATATAAACTGTATATTTTCATTGAAAATATATGGATTTGTTAAATATATATGCTTCGGGGGAAACGGTTTTGGTGAATATATATGTTTCGGGAAGAAACGGTTTTTGTTGAATATATATGTTTCAGGGAGAAATGGGGATTGTATGGTGTTTCAGAGAAAACGACCGTATAGTTGGGACGAATTTGCTTGATCCCAGGGATTTTAGTAAATTCGCACAACATCATATATTAAAGTTATCAATATTAGTCGGATATATATATTGTACGTGAGGTAGGCATCATAGATGGCCTCGATATTGGCCATACGCAAGTGATGTCGTTTAATCATTTAAGTATTGCACGCGAGGAATTGTTGGTAGATCTATCGGGTTGACAACCCCGTCGTGACCGGTCGCTCCGTGTCAAGTCAAACGACGAATTGATATTCTGTTCATTCTCTAGCATTGATTATACCTACATTGTAAATATATAGTTCGTAATGTCTAGCTAACTTACGAGTCAGAACATTTGATGCTATCAATTTAATATGTAAACTCGGGAAGATGTTTATGGTCGGAAGGTTCTACGGAAATGCTTGCGACGGCTGACCCTTGAGTTATTTTTACAAGGAAATGAATTAACTTTCTTAGAAATTATATGGATGTTTTATAATAAACACACAATTAGAAAGTTTTACCTTGGGATCAAATTATTTTAAATTTGAATATGTGAACTCACCTTCCTTTGTGTTCACACTTGATTTTAACGTGTTCTTCAGGTACTTGAGTTCGGCTTCAGGAATTATGGCGTATCTTGTGGTTGTTGATGCATGTGTGGTTTGAAAATGTGTTGGAAAAACTTTTAAAACTATTTGGGACAAATGTAATAAGATCCATAAGGATCAAAACAACTTAACTATGGTGTGGTTGTGACGAACTTTAAGACTTTATGTTTTAAAATCTATGTTTTAATTAAGTTGAAATGTCCAACAATTAAATGCATCGTTCAACAAGATATTAATGGGCACCAACTTCCGTCACCACTACGTTTTATATTCCGCAGCGACGTTTTTGGGGTGTGACAAAAAGAGCTAGGGTTTTGTTTTTGCTTTGTAACTTAAAGAGGAAGGGACAACAGCTAGGGTTTTGTTTTTGCTACTACTCAACACACACATGCATCCATACTTTAAATAAAAAGGCATAGGGGTTAACTTGGAGAGGAAATGACAAAAGCTAGGGTTTTGGTGGCCGATTGGGCTTGAGCCCAATAAAAGAAGATGGGTGTTAGTTTGGTGTCGCAAGGGGGCAAAGGTGAGATGTTAGGGTTAGGCCGATTGGTTTTGTGTGTGTGTGTGTGTATATATATATATATATATAATCACCTCAAATATAATCAAATAAATTTAGGCATGATATACACATATAAATATGTATAGTACACATTCGCTCATAAACGGTATGAAGCGGTAATTAGAACGTATATGAAACGTAACTAAAGAAATTAAAACGAATGAATGATTTTACCTCGGAATAACAAGTTGTCACATGGAAGGTGGTGATGCGATGGTGATTAGAGGATGTTGGGTGACGGAATGGGAGGTGGTTGGTTTCGTCGGAGGTTGTGTGTGACGGTGGTTCAAAATGGTGATGGGCGTCGGTGTTGTGGAAGGTGTTTGCGGCCACCGCTTCCACCGATGTGCGCCAACCATCTAAATCTCCTCCACCGCTTCTGACCGTGGTGTTCAACCTTTTCCTATCATGCAAGCAACTATTCATTGCCGACTCTCTTGCTGTTCGTTTTCTTCATCATGAGTTATTTCTTTATTATGTCTTCATGAGCTTATTATCATTCTGTAATGTTCGGCTAGATGATCACTTATAACATGATTATTGTTAAACTGTGACGAAACAATGTAGAGTTTGGTTAATCAGTAAGGGTAGTGAATAAGTGTGGATTTGGGTTGAGGAAGGTATGGGTTTGGGTGGAGGATGCGGCAGAAGTGGGTGGTAGGGTGTGGAGAAGGAGGGTTGGGTAGTGGTGGAGGTGGTCCCCATTTGAATAATCTAATTTAATATTATTGTTATTTGTAATAAGGATAATTCAGTAATTTTACACCACCTTAATTGAGCAAACTAACCTCCATCCATTTTTGGGTTATCCGAGTAACAAGTGAGCAAACCACAGGGAGCAAACATGCTATTTTGAAAAGGTGGGGACTAAATGTGAAAAAATGACAAACCACAGGAACTATCCGGGCAATTAACTCATTCTTTTATATATAACCATTAAATAAATAGCTTAGAGGCCCTCTATTGACAATGTAATGTTATTTTTTTTAATTCTTGTCTATCTACTTACTAGTATGTGGTTTTATTTATACTAGCGGTAAGACCCGTGTGCACACACATGTGGTTTCTTAGAAAACCATACATAACACATATTGATAGAAAGTAAAAAAATAATTAGTGCAAATTTACAAAATTGATATAAACTAATTGTCAATAGGTTTATTCAACAGGAATTCCATTATGTTGATAACCAAACCACTATTGTCTATGTTGGTGCACTGAATGTCTGATGACTACATCTTTATTGAGTCTTAAGTCTTGTTAGGTTAGATTGGAGCTTTGAAATGAAAAAGTGAACTTAATGTTGTAATTTCGCTCCAAATAGATATCTAGGTGATTTCGCCCATAGATGTAGATAGGTGATTTCGCTCCAAATGGTTCTAGGGATTCCGCTCCTGATGTATTTTGTGATTCCGCTCCAGATCATCTTAGCGGTTCCGCTCGTAATATATATGTTGTTTGGAGCGGAATCAGGCAGCCTATAAATAGGTATCGGCTGAGTTCATTTGTAACGTTTGGAGCGGAACTAGGTCATGCTATAGGTGTCGAATTGCTGTCAAAATCTACTCAGAAAGCATTAATAGAAAGGAAATTGAAAGGATATAGCTGTTGTGACTTTGTATACTCTGATTCCGCCTTTGTATTCAAAGATGAACTACTTTTACTGACATTTAGGGTCATGCACACGGTCTAACAGTCTATCAACTGTTAAAGACCTCTGTTGCTTTCCAACACACTTTCCTAAAAACTGTCATCCATTATCTCCAACAGAGCTTGCCAGATTGATAGATATAAGTATCAGATGTTAGTCAACCCATGTTAAAAAGGTCAGTCAACAGAAATTATAAAGGTTAGTAAACATATGTTAAGAGAATAATGTTATTAACATAGAATTTAGTACTCTCATTAAAAATGAGACCTGCAAACTTGTTACTACAACGCCAGATATAAACATTTTTCACAGCATGTGTTCTCAGGATAGGCTTAATGCAGAGCAAGTATCAGATGCTTTCAAAAAGTTGTATTGCTTTCCAACAAACATTTCCTAACAACAGTTCCTCCATTATACCCAACAGATGTTGCCAAGTTGACAAATGTTTAGTATCATCATAGATTTTGTAAAACTTCTTTGTTAACCACATTAGTAGTGGTTGTACAGACTCGTTTCTCTTTATCACAAATCAAAACTTTCAACCCCTTCCTACTTTCTACCCTAGATACAGCAACATAGAGCTAGCCATGACTAAACACTGGATGTGGAAGATACAAACCAACACGCTCCAATGATTGTCCTTGACTTTTATTTATTGTCATAGCAAAACACAGTGAAAGTGGGAATTGTCTTCGAGAAATCTTCACTGGTATTCTTTTACCGGAAGGTGTCATCTTCAGTCTTGAAATCAAAGTATGGTGACCTATATTAGTCCCTGTGATAATTTTTGCTTAAATTACAACTTTTCCGAGCTTCGTGACTTGTAAACGTGTACCGTTACACAATCCATTTGCCTAATCAATGTTTCTGAGTAACATCATTGGAGCACCAAGTTTCAGTACTAATTTATGGTTAGGTAAACCAGATAAACGAAGATTGTTTAACACATCAGGAGGAAACAATGCCATATTAAGCTCTGATTCTTCCTCAGATTGGAATAAACTATCCGAACTAAAATAAACCTTCTCTTCACCAGGCAGACTCTCTAACAACTCTTTATTTATTGAATCCACTACTTCATTAGTTGGAGCAAGAATCGCTCTTTGTTGGAAATACGTTAAATCCCACAAAAACTTATTCATGTCCGGATATGTAAATGAAATGAGAGAAGAAATAGGATTGACTTGGTCATGAATAAGTAAATCATCTGGTATTTCAATATCTATCTCACCATCATTTTCTTCACCAAGCAGACCATCACCAAGCTTTAAAATCCATTATGCAAATTCCTTTATTTCATTCAAATCTGCTTCCTGACACCCAACTCTTAATCTCATATTCTCAGTTAGCTTTAGTACTTGACAGTAGGGGTGAGCAGAAAACCAAAATAACCGAACCGTAACCGAAATAACCGAAAAATTCGGACCGAAAAAACCGAACCGAAAAAGAAACCGACGATTCGGTTTCGGATTTTTAATAACCGAAAATTTTGGTTCGGTTTTCGGTTAATCATTTTCAATAACCGAAAATAACCGAACCGAACCGATAAGTTTTAATAGTATACTAAATCTATATATTTTTATGTTTAAGTGTTTACCCATGCTACTAAGAATTATTAATTTTATTCTTGTTTGTTAAATATTTATAATAAGAACATTACCATGTTTATTTATCATTAAAATTATCCATTGTTTACAGGAACTAACAAAGTTTAATATAAAAATTAAATGGTTTTCAAAGTATTATAAAAGAAAACGTCTTAACGAAAACTTTGAAGAAACATTAAAATAGATTAGAAGGTTAGATTTATGTGAATAATATTAATTTAAAAGACTAAATGTAAACATTTAAGAGAGATACTTAAACTTTGAATTATACTTTTAAGTTTTGAATCTTATATAATTTGTTTCAAAAACCGAAAAACCAAACCGAATCGTTACTAAAACCGAAAAACCGAAACCGAACGGTTTTTTAAAACCAAAAATCGAACTTTTGGTTACTGTTTTGGTTTTACCCAAAACCGAACTGAACCGAACCATGCACACCCCTACTTGACAATATCGCCATATATAAGAAGAATTCAAAGAAGCATTGACTATCATTGTTCTGGTACCTTTATGGATGACCAAAAGAATTTGTCTAAAATCACCACCAAATAGAATGACCTTTCCCCCAAAAGGCTTGGATTCCATGTTCTGTTGACTGGAACGTGATTTGTCTCTCATTGTTCTATCAAGAGCCTCGAAACAATGCTTGTGAGTCATAGGTGCTTCATCCCAAATAATCAAAGTTGCTCTTTTAATTAAATCACCTAACTCAGTATTAGGCTCTATCGAACATATTGAATTCTCATTAATGTTGATTGGAATTACAAACCTTGAATGAGCAGTTCTACCACCATCCAGCAAAAGTGAAGCAATTCCACCAGATGCAACATTCAATACAACTTCACCTTTCGATCGTAATGCAGCTGAGAATGTCTTCCAAAGAAACGTCTTTCCAGTTCCACCATAACCATATACAAAAAACACACCTCCATCACCTTTTTCAATCGCTTCCATAACAATTTTATATATCCTTTCCTGTTCGGCAGTTAAACACTTTACATAACCATCATGTTCCCTTTGAAGAGCTAGTCTGTTATACGATAGTTCTTTCATTATCAATCGATTGTTCGACGATGAAACATAATTGTCCGGAACACTTGGCATATCATCAAAATTTCTCACTGTACTTCCATTGATAAGTAGCAACTTTTCAATTTCAGATAGACAGCTATTTTCAAGTTCTTCTTGTTGAAGAACCAAATCTAAAACAAATGTTGAAAAAAGTATTAGTTTTTTTTCCCAATAACAGAGCTGTTGCATAATTTTAATGTAGTTGTATATAACTTTAATAAAATAATCACATTACCTGCAATACCAGTTATCTTTTGTTGCTAATACAGAATGTCTTCACATAACAAGGACTTCATTTCCCACCAAAAAACACCAGGACGAGATATCGAATTTGATAGCAACAACATTACAAAAAGTCCTCAAGAAATCTCCGGTTGACCATGTGCTAGCTTCTTTGACAGCATTAACATATTCCTTATCATCATCCAACAGTCCCCGTGCAAAACATGCATCTTTAAATGTTTCAAAAACCTGTCCATCAACTGTTTTTATATCTTCAAAACAGGTTGGTCCCTTAATATGATTCAATAAAATCCTTAGGTAATAACAATCACCAAGTGATGGTGGGACATAATATATCCTCCCAATTGATCCAAACGGATACTTTCTTCGATTCTATTTACGATTTTTAGCTTTCCATACATAATATCCCGGAAACTGAACATACCTTAATGTCCTGGCAACTTCATCGACTTTGTTACAATTCATCCACTCTGTGAACATTGTCATTTTCACAGTTGGATCAGTAACAATATCACACAAATTATCATGATCGTTATACACAATACTCTGACCATCTTCACAATGAAAAGGTAATACTTCAACAGCTGGATATCTATAATGTATATCATACATGAATATTCTCCAAGCAGCTTCACAAGCAGAGATATATCTACAATCAAGGTATGCTTTTATCTCATCTACAGCTACATTCTGTTCCGTATCATTGTTGGTGCTATTGGCTTGAAAAACAGAAGCCGTGACTCTATCAGGCCCCTTATTAATATATTTAAAGAAATATTTGATAGAACCTGTTGGTGCATACATCTGTCGTCTTCGTCTTATGTCGAGTCTCAGTCTCGTTGCGGATCTAAAAGAGGATGATGTCATCATCTTTGATGATGACATCATAATGGTGACATCATCATTGCATCACTATAAAAAAGACAAAAGCATTTATGTGAAATAGTTGCTGATTTCGCTCAACATGCATTTCTGATTTCGCCCGTAATACTTTAGTTGATTCCGCTCCAAATGTTGATGTGTAGTTACGAGCGGAATCAGGACAGTATATATAGGATTGTTTAGGAGCGAAATCATGAGAGAGTTCTAGGTGTTGTCTTCCGGTGAGCCACGAAGTGCTGCCGAAGTGTTGACTCGATTGTAAACATCATTCAAATGAATAGAAGCAACAGTTTAAAGTGTATAATTGTTGAATTGAACTTAGTTTGTTTGTTTCCGCCACTCAAACTGAGAAAAGCTCTTCTGATAGACTCGTTCAGGTCCAAATACGATCCTACAAGTGGTATCAGAGCTAAGGTTGAAGAGCTCTTGCCAATTCAGCCGATTTCAGCCGAAAATTTCTGTTTTTCTACACTTTCTACACTGTCCTTTGCAAATTGACTGGGAAAAAGTTGTCGATTTGATCTGATTTTAGTACATGTTGATCGGAATTAGTATCTAACAAAGCCTTGAAAGTTTCATGTCCAAATTCGAAGTAAAACTAGTCATTTTTGTGATTCAGCTCGAAACTGTTCTCGGAAAAGATGACATCAGCTTTGATTCCGCTCGTGAATTGTTTTTGATTCCGCTCCTAATTGTTGTCAGTGATTCCGCTCAGAACAGTTATCGAGAGATTCCGCTCCAAAGTGTTTAGGTGATCAGAACCATTTCAGTTTGCATGTGATCATTAACTGAGTTGTCGACCAGTTTTAAATTGCGGTCCAATGAGATTTTAGTGGACAAAAGTCTTGCATGTGATTCAATTAAGTTTTAGATAAGGTGTCGGCCATTTTCACAAGTTAAAGGTTGTTTGAGATTACCAAGTCACGTGAATTCATATTGGTTGTGACAGCACCGTCCCACTAGATAGTATTGGTCCAATAGAGCAATCTTGGGTTACAAAGTTGTCGGCACATGTTTGCATGTGAAGCCTTGTGAATCAAGTTGTCAGCCCACGTGATCGAGATAAAGCGGCCCAATTATATTTGAGCTGAAATATCAAGTTGTCGGCTGCACTATAGTCAAGCCCACTATATTCGATTACAGCCCAAGAGTGATATTGATTGTTGATCTTTATCTAGAAAGTATCAATATATTTGACAAATATCAGTACATGTGTTGAAGAAGTTCTTGGCCCAAGTCATATTCTCGGCCCAATCAACATTTAAAGTGAACATTTGTGAAATTGTTTACCGGAAACATGGATTTTGAAGAAGTGTTGGCATATGTGCATTATGAATCTCATCAGTATATTCCGATAAAGAAAGAAGAAGAAACAGTCTTAGCAAAAGAAGTTTTGGAAAAAGTTCCGGTTTTTGATCACTCATCTGATGAAGAGAGTGACAATTATGAAGAGGAAATCCGGGAACTTGAAAATCTTAAACAACAACTTCCATCTGATCAATGTAGTGGAAAGTTATTTTATGCCGATAAAATTGAAAAATTGAAAGAAAAACAAGATGCAAAAAGAAAGAATCAAAAGGCAGTTATTGTTAAAGAAGAGATCAGAGCTGAGCAGATTGAACAAGTTTCATCGGTCAAAGTTGACAAAGTAGAATCTGAAAAACCTGTATCTGTGAATCCTGAACCAGAGTTAAAGAAAGAGGTTGCAGAAGACGCACCTATCTTTGATCATTCACCAGAAGAAGAGAGTAAGGATGAAAGTGTTCATGAGGAAAAGAAACAGGTTGAAAATATTTCAGCTTTAAAGGTTGAGACAAAAGCTGATGATAAACAGATTCTTGTTTTGCTGAAAAATTATGAGAAGTTGACATCTGAAAATGACAAACTCTTGAAGGAGGTTGAGAGTTTGTCATTAGAAAACAAAAATCTTAAAAAATCAGAAAATGTTTTGAAAAATCAAATATACAATTTGGAAAATGAAAAAGTAAAAATTGAGAAAGATTTTCAAAGTCAAATAAAAATTTTAGAAGATGAGAGAGATTTGTTTGGTAAAAACAATCTTGAAAAACAAATTGCAATCAATTCTCATCTTGAAAAGATTATTCGACTTGAAAAGGAAGCAGAGTGTGCTCAAAAGAAAATCAAGGAATGGGAAGAAAAGTTGAAGGTGTTTGTGAATACTTCAACTATTCCTTGTCCAAAACCTATTAATTCAGTTCCAATAAGTGATGATGTCACAAACTATGATAAAGTCATAGTTGAAGATTGCGATGAGAAATCTGATGATGAAAATGAAAAAATGAAGAAAAAGAATTTATTTTTGAAGTTAAAAGAAAAGTTTCAAGAAACTGTTCCGCAATCAACTGAAAAAGGAGAATGCTCTAAGCAAAAACCTTTGAAGAAGAAAGTGGAACAAAAACAAAAAGAGAAAATTTTGAAAAATGTTCAAAAAGAAAATAAAAGTTCATCAGATCAATCATCCAATCGCAATAAAAAATTACAAAAAGTAAAAAATGAAAATTCAAAAATTGTTGGTAATGAGTGGTGCAGGTCGGACCACAGAGCTCAAAGGCCAAATCCAGCAAACAAGAGGAGGAAAGATTATCACCAAGCCAAACAGTGCTTTGATCTAAATGTTTGGATTGAAAATGGTGATTGGTACGATAACAGAGTGTGTTACAAATGCGGCTATCATGGACACATTGCTGTTAACTGCCAGAGTTGGAGATTTGAGTCAAGGAGATGCTTTAACTGCAACATCATTGGCCATATTGCTAGAGATTTCTCAATGAGATCAATGAGAAGATCGAGGGCTGAATCTCAGAAGCAGGTGAAGAAATCAGTCAATGTCAAGCCCAAAGAACAGAAGGTTCAAGAACCTAAAGTTCAAGAAAAGAAAGTAAAGCTTTCTCAAGGGCAAAAAGACAGACTGAGGAAAAAGAGGAAGAAGGCCAGAGAGTATCTAGAGAAGATTTTGTCCTCGGGTACAATTGGTAATTCAGATAAAAGTTCTGATGAATCGATTTGCTCAAATGATCAGTCAGGCAAAACGAATTCATCAGATACAAATCTGAGGACAAAAGCGAGAGTAACGAAAGAAAAATTGACTAATCAAACTGATAAACAATCAAAGAAAGTTAATTTTTCAGACAATACTTTTATCAAAGTTTTTGAATATAAAAGAAATTGTGAAAAGTCATTTATGTCACAAGTTGATGAATTTGGAAAACCTAAATCTAGAGTGGATTGGGTTCCAATAAAAGTCGGTGATGAATTTGTTTCTTTGAAAACAAAGGAGCCACTTTCTGGCAATGAATCTGTTTCTGTGGAAACAAAGGAGCCACATGTCGGCGATGAATCTGGCTCATTAAAGTCAGACAAGCCACATTTAGGCAATGATTCTGGTTCGTTAAAACCAGAGGAGCCATTTGTTGAGGTAAAAATTGAGAATTCTGGTCTAACAATGGATGATGCAAATTTTCCACCATTGTTGAACAAGAATTCAAAATCACCCAAGGACAGTCAGGCTTGGGTGAATCTGTTTAAATGAAAAACCTGACTTGCCGGAACTCCCAGGTTGGTAAGTGTGGAGTAGGAATCGGCACTTTGAGAATTCAACCAACAGATGATGTTTGGTTGAAAATGCTTGATTGGATTGATCTTACAAGTGGTAAACCAGGGACATTAAGTTGTATCTGATTTCCTACAAGTGGTTAAAAAACAATGTGATGAACCAAACCCCGAACCTACAAATGGTAAAATCCACAAAACTAATTTTCCGGAAAAACCATTTGATTAAAACAAACTTAAGTGTTTTGAAATCAATGGGAAAATAGTTTGTTGTAAGGGGGAGTTCTGATTGTTTATGCCAAGTGGATGGAGAATTGAGGCAATTCGATATCAGTTGTCATGTTCTTGTACAGTTTATTTTCAAATTTCCTAAAATGTGTTTGCATTTTAGGGGGAGTAAGATTTTAGAAAATCCAAAAACATTTGAAAATTTGAAAAAGACAAAAACAGTAAAAAATGAAAAATGAGTTTTGTTGTATAAAAGAGGAAATGATAGTACATCAGTGGGTGTTCACAACATGCTAAAGAAATGAAAAGAAAAATGTGATAAACGGTCTCACTGATGATGTGTCAGTAGGTTTTTACACATTTAGTAGATTGTGACGAGATATAAACCTAAATTTCAAACTGGCTTATATCGTGGGGAAACATCTCTCGGATATATGGGTAACCCCCGAAATCTTGTTTGAAAGGTCCCTCTTTCTGAGATACTAGGTCTTTATACTCAGTGATATCTCGGGTATTATCCCGGGACTTCTGATTTTGCGGAAGCAATGGCCTAGTCCCCGGAGAATACTTTCTGCATGCTTGAAATATAGCGCCGCCCTCAGCAAATTGATGAAACAATAAAATTGATAGTCATTGCTGTTGTAAACAAAAGACCCTCTAAAGGGGACACACCCAAAAGATTGAGTCATGTTCTCTCTGCTGAACGGTAGTTCTGACCTGAGCTCTCATGATTCTTCATAATTTATAACCTCTTACAGATATCATCTGTGGTATACTCACCTGTAAGACTGAATATTTGGATCTGGACACGGGAGTATATTCTGAGGTGGGACACGCGATTGAGTTTAAGTGCTTAAGACATTAATTTCGTATCTCGAAACAGTTGAACTTTGTGTGAAAATTTAAGTGGACCAGTATACTGACAATCTAGGTGAATTGTTTAGAACTTAAAATGAAATGAAGCTTAACGGTGTTGGTGATTTGTCTCAAAAACTGATATGATCCTCTTACACGAACTCACAAAAATATTGTTTGTAAATATTTCTTTACTGCATTTCGTTTAATTTCAAAAATCCCAAAAAGATTTTAGTGTGTTTTAGCATAAATTTTGTAAAATACAAAAAGATTTTCGACAACTGGTGTTGAAGAGTTGATTTTCAAAATTCCAAGTGCTAAACTTGACGAACTGGTTTGGGAGTGTTGTGTGTGAAAGAATTTTAAGTATTGTTACAAGTGGTCATCAGAAGTTTTGAATTTGATACTTCTTCAAGTGGTTCATCAGAGACTCTAAATGTTAGATCATTTTTGTGATATTTACAAGTGGTGTCTGACAGAATTAAAATGTATATCAGAAAATTTATGTTTGTGGTAGAGGATGTGCAGGTTTCTAAGAGATAGAGAGCCAGGTTCCAATACCTGAGGAATGTGTGATTTCAACATGCCAGACTACGATCCCAGCATATCGAAAGGGGGAGTCTGAAGACATCCGAGTAGAGATTGTTCGTGAGGAGTTTGTTGATGATAGAGAAAAGAGAAGATAAAGATTGAAGGATACTTACAGCGTCAAACATTTCAAAGAAAAGAAGCCCAAAGACTGATAAAGACTGAAAGTGCGAAGACTCGACACTGAAGACTCCGTCAACATCTGAGGGGGAGTCTGTTGGTGCATACATCTGTCGTCTTCGTCTTATGTCGAGTCTCAGTCTCGTTGCGGATCTAAAAGAGGATGATGTCATCACCTTTGATGATGACATCATAATGGTGACATCATCATTGCATCACTATAGAAAAGACAAAAGCATTTATGTGAAATAGTTGCTGATTTCGCTCAACATGCATTTCTGATTTCGCCCGTAATACTTTAGTTGATTCCGCTCCAAATTTTGATGTGTAGTTACGAGCGGAATCAGGACCGTATATATAGGATTGTTTAGGAGCGAAATCTTGAGAGAGTTCTAGGTGTTGTCTTCCGGTGAGCCACGAAGTGCTGCCGAAGTGTTGACTCGATTGTAAACGTCATTCAAATGAATAGAAGCAACAGTTTAAAGTGTATAATTGCTGAATTGAACTTAGTTTGTTTGTTTCCGCCACTCAAACTGAGAAAAGCTCTTCTGATAGACTCGTTCAGGTCCAAATACGATCCTACAGAACCTGACTGGTTGCACCATTCAACGTTAACGAGGCACTGATACTTTCTGAGCAGGAGAGCATTGTAAGGAACTACAAATCTATTATCAAGTGCCACACCATTCTTTACTATTGTATTACTTGTTTGACGTTGACGATAGATAGGATATCCTTCAGAATCAACACAAGTATCATCTACATATTTTTTGGGAAACTTTTTAGAACATTTTTGCTGAACCATACATGGACAAAGTGGGTTGTCTGTACCACATGGTCCATGAATCATAAATTGCTTGACAAGCTCATATAATTCAGGATCTCTTTCTTTATCTGGTATCTCAGCACTAATAACACGATCAATATAAGATGCAGTTAGAAATTCGCTTTCAGCACCCAAGAACAAACATATGTGAGCATGTGGGGAGTCCACGCTTCTGAAATTCTACTGTATACATAACTGAAAATTTTCAACAATGAGGTGTTAGATAAATATAATTAGATGTTCAAAGTAAAAAATATAACTAAAAGGTACCTGCTTGTATATCACCAAAGAATTTATCTTTCTTGAAATCTTTTTTAAGATGATCCAATTTACACTTGAATAATCTAGAGATAATATCCGGTCTGTCTTCAGCATTAAGAGCTTTATCGTGCAAACACCTGTAAATCTCAGGCCAGTTTGGATTACAAGTCACCGTTATGAATAAATCGGGATATCCAACAGACTTGCAAATTGCCATATCATCCAAGTACTTTTGCATCATGTATCTAGAACCACCAGTAAATGAAGAAGGTAAAAGTATAGGTTTACCACAACTTGAGGCATTATTCTCTCCACTTTCAACTGTAGCATTCAAGTTCTTAAGACTTTGCGTTCTAAGTTTAGGTTGTTGTGACCTTATATAATTCAACCTGGCATATTCTATCATCGTGTATCCATCAACCAAAAACTGCTGAAATAGTTTTTTCGCATTAACTAACAATGAAAACTGATTCTGTCTATCTTGAATTTTGTAACAAAAGAATTCTCTAATTGTAAGGTTGGTTCTAAGTACCTCATTATCAACCGCAATCCCTCTATGGTTAATACCAACTCTATAACCATCTTCTGCATATGGGAAAATAAGTGGATATTGCAAAGTAAGGTAAGAGGGATGAAGCTCACTAATTCTTTGAAGACCACCAGATTTCTTTCTAACAACAATGTCCCGTTTATCAAATGCTCCGTCAAAATCACCAATTATTAACGCAGCAATTTCTGATGCTGTTGGCAAATTGTGAACTCTTCCATCCTTATCTCTTGTTCCAATAAGCTTCAAGCTTACATCTTGCCACTCATTTTCTTGAAAACAATCTCTTACCATTCTGAAGGACTGGACAAGAGGATTGCAAGAATCCAACATATCTTTAAGACTTTTGATGGTTGTACTATCAAGCTGTTTGTTTCTTGTAGTTTTGGATTCTATCTGAGAACTACCAGAAATATAAAATGTTAAAATTTACATTCGTTTCAAATGATAATGGATGTAAATATACTGAGAAGCAAAATATATATTCATAAATGCCACAATTTCATAAAGAAATTACCTTACTGCTTTTTGACGATTTACCACTTCATTTTGTGAATCATATATGTAAAGCTGTGAGAATTTGGGTTCTTCCCCATCGTCCGGAAGTAGACTACCCATTCGATGATAATTCTGACCATGTAGTCTAAATACATAAGGACCTTTGCCTCTCTGATAACTTTTGTCAACCTTCCCACCAAGAGATGTGAAGGAAAACATCATGTTATATGCTCGGATATTATTCATGAAATTGTGAGACTGTGAGGTATGACTTTTATATAAATGACATAGTAATGGAGGAGGTGTAGGTGGTGGTGGTAGCTCAACATCTCCATTTGAACAACAAAGAGAATAGGATGTTTTCTTACGTTTTTTATTTCCCCTAAGCATTTCATCTTCCCATAACATTGCATCACATTTAGAACACACAAAGATGGCATCTCCATGATCAATATAATCTACAGATTTAGCAAATTTATAAGTCAACATAAGTTATTTACATATTGAAAACTTAACAGGAATTTACATTCGTATCTTATACCTTTAGAAATTCCATAAATCTTCTTAACCACAGAATCTGCTAACATCTCATCACTCATTGATAATTCAATTTTAGGTATTCCACCTATATTGAAGCTTGTAAAATAAGACATATGTAACAATTCATAAAACCTAAGATTAAAAAAATATTTTGTTTCCAAAAATTTAAAACATACAATTTGTAATATGTGATAATGGAGTCCTCTCAAAAAAATTGGATGTTTGCTTAGTACTTCCAAAAGGAGTGTGATGTACATTCCTTGATGAGATTTTTCTTGATGAATCTTATAAGACAAAAGTATATAAAATAAATGAACAAAACTACAATTCATAATTAAATTAGAAAAAATATCTGTAGTAAGTTTACCCTTTTCTTTTGTAGATGAGTGACACACATTACTACTAATATCTAGGGTAGCATAAGTAGGAGGGTGATACACATTCCTTCTTTCGACATTGGTGGTTGAAACTTGTTAAATAGAACATATGTAAGGATTCCAAAAAACATAACATATACATATATAGTTCTTTTAAATTTTGTTTGCAAACTATAACACATACCACTTGAAGTATTTGAAAATGGAATCTTTTCAACAGAATCAGATGTTGATGTAGGATGACAACCTCTGTTGTTTCTCTTTTGTTGAAGAACATACTTCCTTTTTTCTCTTTTTTCAGCACAGCTTTGACGTTGACTTGCTTGAAGGAGCACTTCATACTTACTTCAAATTGTGTTATCTGTATCTATAATTTAAAATACCTGAATGAAGAAGATTGCTGACCACTCGAGAAAAGAACTTTGAAAGTATTGTGAAAATGATTTTAAATTACCAAAAAATATCTACAGTAAGTATACCTTTTACTTTTGTAGATGAGTGAAACAAATTACTACTAATATTTGTGTTGGGATTGAACCCTATCAGAGGAACAGATAATGAAAGCCAAAACTGGTTCACAACAGTGGATACATCATAAGCAGTAGTTTAAACCAGGCTTTCCCCTTAAAAGTGTTTACAACATCTGATGTCCTCTATCCACTGTCCATATACAACAACTGCTGTCCTTCAAACTGCTGATGAAGCCCTAAAGACTGCTAATGATTAAACACTGCTGGTTCAATATGCTGATGCTATCTAAGTACTGCTGTTGATTAAAGAACTGCCCACTCAAGGACTGATCAACTTTGAGGAAAGCACTGATATTCAAACATCAGTGCTTGGCATGCAATAATGGAAGGAGAAAGCAGTAGTTTAGTTTTGTCACTTGTATTGAACATAGTCAGTGGTTAAGATAATAGTGTTTGTATTAGAACAGTGGTTAAAGGTTGTTAGATGTCACTTTCATGGTGACGTCAGCTTAGATGCTTCAGTGGTTTGATTTGCCTATAAATGGAACAGTACCCTGTACTGTTACATTTGATTGACTGAGTGAGTTATTCTCCTCCAATCCTTTCATCTTGTGTAATCAACCAGGGAGCATCAGGCTGAGGGGGAGTTTAGGTTGTAAGCATGCATTGTAACCTTTTGATTTGACTTGTAATCTTTTGACCTAATGAAAAGCATGTGTTTATCAGTACTATTCTCCCTTTTGATTGTGTTTATAAAGTTTGTTTCCATTTCTGCTGCATTTTACATTATCTCATATTCATTCATTGTTCAAATTATACAAACAAACACAATCATGAGAGCCTCCGATCCTAACAATTGGTATCAGAGCTTGGACAGTCAAATTCGATCTAACAATCAATTTGACATAACAGTTCAGCTCAAAATTCATTGATGCTAAGGTTGATCGTATTTAGTTGAAAAACAGAGTAACGAGTAATTACGTTCAAAGTAGCTATTCAAAAACTCTGTAAAACAACCAAGATGTCATAAGACACACAAACTTCACATAACAAGTGATGTCATGTATAAACCACCTATAGTTTACAGATCTGAAAATATGTCTGATACTTATGGTATAATTGTTTTACTTACAAAATTGATTTCAAATCGGTGTTATGAAGTTCGTGCTGTTTCCATCATGTTTGCTGCTAAGGTGTGCACCTCAGGTCAACAAAAACCTATGTTTGATTAAATAACATTAGTGTTTTTGTTAACATAAAAAGAGGGAAATTAAAACTTTAGTTATTAGATCTTGTGTGTTGAAAAACAGGTTGAGAATCCTCGAAAGGACCAAATCAACTTTGTTAAAAGCACATTAAGAAAATCAGGTGTTAAAGTAGTCCTAATCATATGTAATGTGAGATTTGATATAAGTATGTCCAAAAGTGGTCAGATCTCTCAAAACATAGCTACAAAATGATTTCGGAATAAGTTTTCCTTAAATAAAACCTCCTAGTAAGTATTTCAGTACTTATGAATGGGAAGGGTAAAAAGGGAAGAAGAAAAACCACAAAAACTCTAAAGTGTGTTTATCTCAAAACTTTTGAAGTAAAAAAAAGAGCATAAATGTAAAACACTTAAGAGTCCAAAATTGGGTGAACAATGGTCATCAAGCAACTGTGTGCATTCAGTGATTCAGGAAAGTTCAGGTAACAATAGTGTCACCAGTGATTAAACTTACAAGAGGACTAGACATGTTTTTCAGAGCCATCACATGATAACAAAGTCTATAACCGGACTTTCAAAACTTATGTGAACATGTCTCCTCATTTTTGCAATCAATTAAACAAGAAAATGGTCTCAAACATTGGTTATTACAATGTATTTCAAACCACTGACCATTTTCATAAAACTTGAGTGTGATGTGATTATGAGTTTAATTGGAAAATATACCAGACCCTTTTTGATGCTGTTTTCAGGAAAACCTTTAATTATTTTTTTGAAAAGGTTTTTCTCAGATAAAACAGGATATATTATTCTTTATTTTTTAAAAGAATGATATATTTTGAACTTTTACTTGTTTTTGATAGCAAAAGTTTCAAACTCCTGTCAGGATATAGAACCCTTATTTTTGGTGATATTATCCTTGAAAATAGGTCAAAAGGAAATGGTACAAGTGTCAAGGTCATGTCAAACTCAAGTTTGTTTTAACACAGATCAAAAATTGATTGCTAATAGACCTTAAAATACTTGGTACTCATGTTCTAATTTAAATATTATGACACAAAATAAGTAGCCATAGTAAAAAGGTTTCCATCATCTGGGGTACTAAACCACTGTCAGTAATCCATAAAAGCTTCAAGATTTGTAGTAGACATGTGGCAAAAACTTGAACGCAAATTCCTGAAAAATCTGCTGACATATTAAACTTAACAATTTGCATCCAAAATGTATTTTGTTGGAGATAACAGTCTTGCAGATATTTTATAATCACCATCAACAGATGTTGAAACATGATATTGTGGTTTCACAAGACAAAATCATTTCTTCCATCAGAACAGCAGATGTTCAAAACAGTTGTCAAAAGCTTATCCACTGTTGCACTAATAGTTGCTGACATAATAGCCCTCAAATCCTTACCATTACCTTACTTCTAATCACTGTTCTGTTCAAACATCTGTTTCCTAAATACTGTCCACTGCTGAAAGTCAACCCCTGTTCTTTCATTTCCTTGGTAACCACTGTTGTTCAAAATCAGTGTTTTATCCACTGATAAAGCTATCCACTGATTGCTAAAATCATCCACTGTCTCCACCTTGGCCGTTGCAACCACTGATATTTGCTTCATCAGTGGTTTCCTAAACAACTGTCCTCCATTATTCATCTTTCCATCAGAGGTTGGCACGTGGTCAGTTATTAGCCATCAGATATTTGTAAACCGCTGCCACAACAGCATTCATTTTTTCCCTTATAAAACCCTGATCAAAACCCCCAAACAGGGTTTTACACTGTCGAATTGAATTCCAAAATTCTCTTCACAAAGCAGTTTCCAACCTTCCGTCTCAAATCATTCTCCATTCTTCCTCACCAAAATGACAAAATCAAAATCAAAATCATCCTCATCTTCCAAAAAGGCCGCTGAACCCATTGAAATTCCATACAAAGCACCTCATAACTATTTGGGTCTACTCACAAAACCCACCAACAACAAAACCTTCGATTCCATCATTGACACCCTTGTAGCTTCAAAGTACAAAACTTTGTTGACTGCTGATGCTCCCATTTACGAACAAACCCAGAGAGAATTTTGGAAAAACGCCACACTTGAATATCAAGGTGACAAAGTTATAGCCATTAATTCTTCCATAAAGGGCAAAGAGATTCAAATCACTCCACAATCTATTTCAGAAGTCTTTGCACTCGATGATCAGGAAGGTAAAACTTTTTTTTTTCCTAAAAACGAGTTAAAAATTGATTTTATGGAAAGAGGGTATGGTGCAGAAATAAAAAGGGACACCTTACAAAAAGGTTTCTTCCCTTTTGCACCAAGGTTTTTATTTCATACTCTTTTGATGTGTGTTTCAAACAAAACAACTGCTTTTAACGAAATACCATTAAAGATCCAAAACCTGGGATTTGCCATTTTACACAATGAAAATTTTAACTATTCCCAGGAGATCTTTGATGATTTGGTAAAAAATGTTGATAGCAAATCATTTCTACTTTTTCCAAGGTTCTTAAGCTACTATCTTAAACAAAAATTTGGAAAGGAAAATGAAAATTTGCTCATTCAAGGTGAATCTTTTCAAATACATGGTTTAACATCTGAAACATTCACTAGAATGTTAACACCTTCAAAAACACAAGCAGAGGTGCCTGAGCAGACTTTAGCAGCTACCACTGCTCCTCAGGTATCTGCTGCTGAGCCCACTACTCCAGCTGATCATGGCAGCACACCCACTGCTATGAAACCCACACCTGCCATCACCAAAAAGCCTAAAAAGAAATCATCCAAAAAGCCCCCCCAAACCCACTAAAAAGGCAACTCTGGAAGATGAGATCCCAGAGCCACTGCCAGTGACAACACAAATGTCACCAAAAACCACTGCTGCTACTTCCTCACAGCAGTTGGAAGAAAGATCTCCACCCTTGCCTCAAACTCCTCCTGCATCCTCACAAAAGGATCAGGTTGTAAGCACAGGGACCCCACATTATGAAGCTCTGGATCCAATTGGATCCATCTTCCTCAGTCCTGATCCCAAGGACATGTCTCTTTCAACACCCATATCTTCACCCCTCACATTACCACAATCTATAATACCCTTGTTGCATGCAGTTGCTATAGCTCAGACACAAACCAGTTCCTCTCAATCACCTATCACTGAGAGTACACTCCGACAAGTGACTGGGTCTGATGCTTATACCTCTGCTATCCCAGCAACAACTGAGGAGGTTACACTGCATGAGTTACAAGTAATTCCTGTCAGTAGTTCAAGTGGAGCAGCAACTACAAGTGTTAGATCAACAATTCTACATTTGGCCAGTTGTTTCATCAATCAGACTCCCTTGAAGGCAATGCCTTCTATAGCACCTCTGATAACCACCAGTAAGTTTGTTTTAACCACTGGTACCATCAAAAGGTTATCAAGTGTTGAGGGAAGAAGTCCCCAGTACCAAGACAAAGGGGCATCAGTGGATGACTTTTGGAATACAAGTCCTGAGTCAACCACTGTTACAACCACTGTTAGTGGGAAATCAGATGATCCCATTAAATTGGGTGATGATTTAAAGTACCTAGAATTGACGGATAGAGTTGAAAAACTGGATACCTCTGTTGCAGAAATCAAAGCAATGCTGCAACAGTTGTTGAAAGATCAAAAGGTGTAACCCACTGCTATTCCAACTCAAGCACCTGCTCCACCACAAGCACCTGCTGCAAATGAGTTATGGGGTTTATTTCAACCCTGCTCCAACAACAAAGACAAACGGCTGATCAGCAACATGCAATACATGTACAAGAGCTGAGAAACATAATGGAGTCCAGGTTTAGAAACACCTAAGCAGACATCAAGGCTATAAAGGCCCATCTCTTAAACACCACTGGCACTGCTCCTCCCACTGTTCTCTTCACTGATCAATTACCCCCAGATAATGCCAAAAAGGGGGAGAAAATCAAGGAGTGGAAGAAGAAGGGAATAGATGATGGTCGCAAAAAGATTCCCTTGCCAGATGCAATGACTAAAAAGATTCCCTTGCCAGATGGTAGCAAAAAGATTGATGTTACCACAAATGCACTTGCTGAAGTAAAAGCAAGTGTAAAAAGGGACAGAGAGGCAAAGGATATGTCCAGGTGGAATGAGGAGAAAATAGCTTATATGGAGCTGAATGCGCAGGGTTGTTCTGAGCCAAAGGATGTTAAAAATCCTGAGCCAAAAAAGAAATCCCACTCGAAAAGTGAGGGAACCCAAATCCATACCATCCAATCTCACAAAGCATACTCCCAAACCACCGTCCAAAAGCCCCCAACATCAATCTTTCACTCAAACAGCTGTTGTAACTCCTGCTGTATCAACAACTGCTAGTACTTCAGTAGTTTCAACATCTGCTATCACTTCAACACACACCACAACCACTGCCTTACCACCACCACCAAAAATCACTTCACCACCAAAAACAACCTCACCGCCATCACCTCCTGCCAAAAAGCAGAAGACATCAGATGTTACAACATCTGTTGTAATGGCAACGGTGGTTGAAACACCAGTTGTTTCAACAACTGTTAGTCAGCCACCTTCTACCACTCAAAAAACCACCACTGATCCACCCAAAACATCATCAACCTCTCCTATAATAAAAAAGGAGAAGGATTTTTATACCTGATGATGATTCTCCATCACCACCACCAACATCCTCACAATCTCTTTCACTTGTTTCCATACCAAACCCTGTTCCTCTCTCATCAGCTCAGATTCTAAAGCCAATAGCTCCTGCAGGTGTTCAATTTCCTCTTGAGCTCATAGCAGTCAGAGAAGAAATCAAATCCTTTTACTATGAGGATGACCCTGCAAAAAGGAGATTACCATCTGTTGAAGGATATCCCAGGCCCAATAACATTGAAGAATATTTGAAAGTCAAAGCTAAACAAGCAGAGGATATCTCCAAAAGAGATGCTCAAGGAAAGACTGACAAAGAAATTCAGAGACATTATCAATTTCTGCTCACACAAGTCAGATCTTTGGAACAATTTGCAAAAAAATGTGTGCCAGCAGATATCAGAAAGAGCAGATGAATCCCTGAGAAAAGATTATGTTGAAAACATCATGGCTCACAAGAAATACAAAGGGGAAAAATATATGTACAAAGAGTGGACCATTCCTGAGCTTGAAAAAGAAGCAGCCAGGATTCAAGAAATGATTAAGAATAAGGTCAAGCACACTCCTCCTGATTGGGCAAAGTACAAGAAGAATGTACCTGACAAAAAGGTAGAGCTGAGGAGAATGAAAGAGGAATTAATTGCTGCTGATTATGGGTCTGAAAATCAAGTGATGAGATGGAGAGAAGATAAAGTCAGGGCCACCTACAAAAGGTTGGAGGAACTAAGGAAGAAAGATCCTAAAGTTCCACAAAAACCTGACTACCCTGAAGCAGAGGTTTCAACAAGACCACCAAAGCTGCAAATCAGGAGATCCATTGCTCCAGCTGGTGCTGCCATCTATAAAAGAAGACAACAACAGTTGGATACTGAAACAGTGGCAGAATTAATGGCAGGAGATGAGCTTGTAAAAGAGGGCATTAAGAAGATGATAGCTGAAACTCTTGGCCTAAACCAACCTGCAAGCACTGCTCAAACAATTATCACAAGGCCAGCATCACCAAACTCATCAGTAAATAAACCTCTCCCAAGAAACCCATTGGGTTCAAAAATACTAAAATGGATGTCTGATCAAAAGACCCATGTATTGACCCTGATCAGATCCAATGGAGAAGTAAAGCACATATCAAGGGAACAAGCACTGGGCCTGAGTGTTGAAGATCTACAAGATATCCTTGAGCTTATACTGTGTAGGGATGAGGATGATACAAGTTCCATGGATTTTGAACTGCAGTTTAAAGGACAAGTTAGGGAACTTTTGATGAGACAATAAAAATCCAGAATAATGAAGTGTTTTGGCATTATCTGTTCTAGGGGGAGATTGTTGGGATTGAACCCTATCAGAGGAACAGATAATGAAAGCCAAAACTGGTTTACAACAGTGGATACATCATAAGCAGTAGTTTACACCAGGCTTTCCCCTTGAAAGTGTTTACAACATCTGATGTCCTCTATCCACTGTCCATATACAACAGCTGCTGTCCTTCAAACTGCTGATGAAGCCCTAAAGACTGCTAAAGATTAAACACTGCTGGTTCAATATGCTGATGCTATCTAAGTACTGCTGTTGATTAAAGAACTGCCCACTCAAGGACTGATCAACTTTGAGGAAAGCACTGATATTCAAACATCAGTGCTAGGCATGCAATAATGGAAGGAGAAAGCAGTAGTTTAGTTTTGTCACTTGTATTGAACAGAGTCAGTGGTTAAGATAACAGTGTTTGTATTAGAACAGTGGTTAAAGGTTGTTAGATGTCACTTTCATGGTGACGTCAGCTTAGATGCTTCAGTGGTTTGATTTGCCTATAAATGGAACAGTACCCTGTACTGTTACATTTGATTGACTGAGTGAGTTCTTCTCCTCCAATCCTTTCATCTTGTGCAATCAACCAGGGAGCATCAGGCTGAGGGGGAGTTTAGGTTGTAAGCATGCATTGTAACCTTTTGATTTGACTTGTAATCTTTCGACCTAATGAAAAGCATGTGTTTATCAGTACTATTCTCCCTTTTGATTGTGTTTATAAAGTTTGTTTCCATTTCCGCTGCACTTTACATTATCTCATATTCATTCATTGTTCAAATTATACAAACAAACACAATCATGAGAGCCTCCGATCCTAACAATTTGGAGTAGCATAAGCAGGAAGATGATACACATTCCTTCTTTCAACATTGGTGGTTGAAACTTGTAAAATACGAAACATGTGTAAGGATTCCCAAAACATAACATATAAATATATATTTCTTGTAAAATTTTGTTTGCAAACCTATAAGGCATACCACTTGGAGTATTTAATAACGGAATCCTTTTAACAGAATCGGATGTTGATGTACGATGAAAACCATTGTTGTTTCTCTTTTGTTGCAAAACACGCTTCCTTTTTTTCCTTGCTTAAGCACAAACTTGACTTTGACTTGGTTGAAGGAACAGTTCATACTTACTTGAAATTCTATTATCTGTATCCATAATTTCAAATACCTGAATGAAGAAGATTGTTGAGCACTCAAGAAAAGACTTTCAAAGTATTTTGAAAATGGTTTGATTTATTTGAAAATGACAGCTGTATTAGGGGGTAAAATATAACTTCCTTATCTCAATGGCGGTAAAATGTAATTTACTATTCCAATGGCGGTTTAACTTTTTACATAGAGGCAGATAGAAACATACTTTACCTTTTTAACAACTCTACACATTCCTTTACAAAATTGTTTATCTGATCTCATAAAAAGTGCTTCAAGTTTTAATCAACGATGTCCATTTCAATATTCAATCACTCCACTTGAATACGTCTTACTTTTGACATCATCAACAACTTCGATCAAGGTATAATAATATTTATTAAAATTTGTATGCACATGAGTTTCATATGCACATGATTAACAACTGTTATGAAGACTGTTATCATGTATTGCATGTTTTAGATGATGTATCAATTTAATTTTACAAGTTTTTTTATTTTTTATAATGTTTCCGATTTGAAGTTTTCTTTGATATGGTGCTACATTTGGTTTCTTGAAAGCAATCGATAAGGTATATTTTGTTGTTTTTCTTACTTGATATTAAATAATATGATTAAATGACCAATATTTTATTTATGGACATGCGAAAAAAATGTTATTTTCTTGCTACTCGATTCTACAGTTTTTAGAGGAATATTTATTTATTGATATGCTCTAAATAAATCGATAAATATTAAATGCGTTATCTGAATGACATAGATATGTTAAACATTGTTGGTTCATATTTGTTATCACAGTCTTTATAAATAAGGAAGTATGTAATAAAATACATTGTCTCATTGTTTCTTTGATTTTTAACCAGAAACATCATATCTTGGAAGATGTCTTTTTATAAATATTTGGACTCTCTTAATTCCAAAATCTTGGTAAGATTATTACATTAAAACCATTTTCTACAGTTTTATTGTTAACGATTAATTCACATATAACACTCTCGATAAGATCGCTCACTCAGCGCATTTTTCTAGCACGAGAACTTTTCGTTGAGCTAGGAGTGACATCCATATCTCAGCGGAAGTCTCCATTTCAAAAAAAATCTAGTGGAACTCCCGAACTTATTCAGCGAGCACAACCACATCTAGGAGCGAAGTTGTTAAGTCAGGGGTGAAACCCGTACCTTAATAACCCGTTCCACCCTATAAAATGGTTTTCAAAGCTCCCACCAAGGACTCGACTATAACGATAACTCGAGCCACGCGATGACTAGGAAGACGAATGCCATGAACTGCATCCCAGTGGGGGCATAGTCTTCTAAGGCAACGCGCGTGCACGGACTTGTTGGGTATGGTTGGGCCACCTTGGGTAGTCGACGCCTAAACACCTGAGGCACTCTGATTTTTATGCTCTACTGAACCTATTTACGCTTATGTGTTGACAATTTAAAACTTTACGCTTTACCAATTTCTCGATTTATTAATTTTCGCTCCCTGCTTTATAAACAAACAACTCGCACAACCATCGCAATCTAAAACGAAAACCGAATGCTCGCAACAAAACTAATGTCTAATTTCTCACCCTCGCTCCCTCCCTTCAACGCGTCCTCACGCATCCTACACCGACATGAATGTGTATAAGTATAAACTACAACTATTTATATATACTCATCTGTGTGAGAACTTAGGAATCTCGTATCTCCTATGTGGCTCCTATGTGATTTCGTAAAACTATACTACCTGCAACAAGTTTTGAACGCGCTCAATCGCATCGCAAAACTCAAAAATCATTATGATTGAATCTCACTCCAAATCTCTCTCTGTCTAGATGTCTTCCAACGACTCTACCTCGAGACAAACAACTAGGAGAAGAGCCAAACGAAGCGTCGAAAAGAGGATTGCCTCGCTTGTGGCCAAGGAAGTGGCCAAGGTCATTCCTCAAATTGTCGTTCAAGTGCACTCTCTCAGCAACTCTCAAACTTCGGAAGACTCGAAGACGGAAGCACCGCAAACTGCTTTCCTCTACAAACACTTTAAAGCCCTGTGACCCGATGGAATTCACAGGTGAAGGAGGTGTCTCCCAGTTACTCCAATGGCTCGATTCTATCGAAGTTACCGTTCGTCAGAGTGGGTGTCCCGATAGTTTCCGTTGAAAATAGCATCTTTATATAGGTATTTTATATTTATTTTTAAGCGTCTGAATGTGAAAGTAGCATCTTTATCAAGGATTCATAGATCATTGAAGATGACAGTTGAAAATCTGAATGGAGTTGACACTATAGTTGACTTTCGACGGGAGAAGCATGGCAAGGGATTTAGATACGCGGCTTGTCAATGGACCAAGAAGTTCACGAAGCCTAATGGTATCTACAGAAATATGAAATGCAAATTTGTCTACTCTACAGAAAAAGCCAAGCCGATCTTAAAGAAAGTCTACAGATAGTTGTGGTTGTTGGTATTATCTCATTTGAGATGAAATTATGGGATGGTGATGTATCAAACTTCTATATTTTGCAAACTCACGATTTACGAATATTTAAATTATAATCATGTATGCTTATCTTGTTATTTATATTAACTTAATTTTTTGTTGTACATTCTCCATATATTTTAATTGGCTCTTCATGATACATTACAACTTGAATTATACTCTGTAAATTTATGGCCAGTCATCGACATTTAAAAGGCTTCAACAAATTTATGGGTGATAATTGTCATAACTTCACTTGAATTAACCTCTAATAACAACTAACAGTCTTTTAACATCTACAAAAGGGATGCACTCAACATCTATTTAGATAAAGTCTGCCAAACCAAAAGCTCTGTTGAACAGAAAATCTGAATGGAGTTGACACTGTAGTTGACTTTCGATGGGAGAAGCATGGCAAGGGATTTAGATACGCGGCTTGTCAATGGACCAAGAAGTTCACGAAGCCCAATGGTATCTACAGAAATATGAAATGCAAATTTGTCTACTCTACAGAAAAAGCCAAGCCTATCTTAAAGAAAGTCTACAGATAGTTGTGGTTGTTGGTATTATCTCATTTGAGATGAAATTATGGGATGGTGATGTATCAAACTTCTATATTTTGCAAACTCACGATTTACGAATATTTAAATTATATTCATGTATGCTTATCTTGTTATTTATATTAACTTAAATTTTTGTTGTACATTCTCCATATATTTTAATTGGCTCTTCATGATACATTACAACTTGAATTATACTATGTAAATTTATGGCCAGTCATCGACATTTAAAAGGCTTCAACAAATTTATGGGTGATCATTGTCATAACTTCACTTGAATTAACCTCTAATAACAACTAACAGTCTTTTAACATCTACAAAATGGATGCACTCAACATCTATTTAGATAAAGTCTGCCAAACCAAAAGCTCTGTTGAACAGAAAATCTGAATGGAGTTGACACTGTAGTTGACTTTCGACGGGAGAAGCATGGCAAGGGATTTAGATACGCGGCTTGTCAATGGACCAAGAAGTTCACGAAGCCCAATGGTATCTACAGAAATATGAAATGCAAATTTGTCTACTCTACAGAAAAAGCCAAGCCTATCTTAAAGAAAGTCTACAGATAGTTGTGGTTGTTGGTATTATCTCATTTGAGATGAAATTATGGGATGGTGATGTATCAAACTTCTATATTTTGCAAACTCACGATATACGAATATTTAAATTATAATCATGTATGCTTATCTTGTTATTTATATTAACTTAAATTTTTGTTGTACATTCTCTATATATTTTAATTGGCTCTTCATGATACATTACAACTTGAATTATACTCTGTAAATTTATGGCCAGTCATCGACATTTAAAAGGCTTAAACAAATTTATGGGTGATCATAATCATAACTTCACTTGAATTAACCTCTAATAACAACTAACAGTCTTTTAACATCTACAAAAGGGATGCACTCAACATCTATTTAGATAAAGTCTGCCAAACCAAAAGCTCTGTTGAACAGAAAATCTGAATGGAGTTGACACTGTAGTTGACTTTCGACGGGAGAAGCATGGCAAGGGATTTAGATACGCGGCTTGTCAATGGACCAAGAAGTTCACGAAGCCCAATGGTATCTACAAAAATATGAAATACGAATTTGTCTACTCTACAGAAAAAGCTAAGCCGATCTTAAAGAAAGTCTATAGATAGTTGTGGTTGTTGGTATTATCTCATTTGAGATGAAATTATGGGATGGTGATGTATCAAACTTCTATATTTTGCAAACTCACGATTTACGAATATTTAAATTATAATCATGTATGCTTATCTTGTTATTTATATTAACTTAAATTTTTGTTGTACATTCTCCATATATTTTAATTGGCTCTTCATGATACATTACAACTTGAATTATACTCTGTAAATTTATGGCCAGTCATCGACATTTAAATGGCTTCAACAAATTTATGGGTGATCATTGTCATAACTTCACTTGAATTAACCTCTAATAACAACTAACAGTCTTTTAACATCTACAAAAGGGATGCACTGAACATCTATTTAGATAAAATCTGCCAAACCAAAAGCTCTGTTGAACAGAAAATCTGTTGAAGCAAAGTCTGTTGTTCCAAACAACCTCACCTGACAAACACCAAGTGTCGCAACCCCCGTCCCCTAACAAACCCGGGAACGGGCGGCCGCGGCCAGTGTTGGTGGTATCCGTGTTTTATCCATTTTGGCAGCGGAATTTTCATCAGGACCGTAGTTAGGAAATAATTCAGGACCGTAGTTAGGAAATAATTTATCAGAGTAAAATACCACATTTTCATAATATTAAACACGTGGGAATAATCCCAAGTTTTAAGTACACACATTTTTAGAGGGATAAATCCCTATTTTATTTAATAAAAACATCTATTTGTTTTGGTAACTTTATTGCCACTTTTCCAAGCCTTCAGTGTTGTCTAGCTGGCTTCTATTTGGCTTTCACATTTTGTTACCTGAAACGCGTTTAAAAACATTTTGTCAGTGGGAAATACTGGTGAGTGAATCCCAGTTTAATAAAGACCATTGTACACTATTGAGGGCGGTCGCGCAATTACACTTGTTTCCATCAATTCAATTACCACCTACGGTATTATCAACTCGACTTGTGGTCATGTTACTCCTCGCAAGGCAGTAACAAATTTTGTATACAAAACCCAAACATACCGACGATAATTGTAGAATACAAATACTCAATAACTGTTTAATATATTATTTATTGTGTGAGGTTTTGTAAAAACAATTTGCAAAAAGGAGATTACTCACATTGCTGTCTTAGGTTTTCTGTAAGGGTTTCCTGGGAATTATCTGTAATTTACACAAATGCACACGTGTTAGTATAATAACCCAATATTTATATTAATGATACCATCCCCGAGATGGCATTCCAACAACTACGTCAGGCAGAACCACGACAGCCGTTACGGAACCACCTGGATCAATCGGCCAGCGTATCTAATACGTAACACCGGGGTTATGATACTTACAACGGAGCAAAACTTCGTTATTTAGGGGGGTATTATACCCGAAAATTATGATTGCTATTCAGAAATTAGAGAGAGAAAGCGTTTTGGTGCGATTCGGGACTGAAGGCCGATGCCTCCTATTTATAGGTGACCTTTCACCTTCTCTCGCGGCCCGCGTAAGAGAAAGGAAAGGCCTACGCGGCCCGCGTAGTAGGCCTGTAGGGCCTAGCTTGGCCAGGTCAGCGTTATAGGGTCGACACGGGTGACGACACGTGGCGGCACCGGGTGCAGCCCTGACTTCAAGCTGTCGCGGCCCGCGTAAGATGTAGCCAAAGGCTACGCGGCCCGCGAGCGATTTTTTTCTCTGATTTTTATTTAATTTTTGTAAAAATACAGGTATTCGGGGCCCGTTTTTGCATACGCGGTGTATTTTTAGACATATTGTGGTAAAAAATTATATTAAGGTGTCGGAAATTATTTAGGAGGGTTGTTATATCCTCCCCACCTTGTTTTAGAGCTCGTCCCCGAGATCTACTGGAACATGTGTGGATATTTCCTTTGCATTTCTGATTCAAGTTCCTATGTATACTCTGGTCCTCTTTTGGAGTCCCATTTCACTTTGGCCAGAACTAATCTCTTATGCTTGAGGTTCTTAACTTTCCTGTCTTCAATCTGTAGAGGCCTCTCTACAAATTTTGATTGTTCATTTACCTCTATATCCTTAAGAGGTACTACCAGTGATTCATTAGTTAAGCATTTCTTGAGATTAGATACATGAAATACATCATGTATTCCTGCCATTTCCTCTGGCAGTTGTAGCTGATAGGCTACAAGTCCTATTCTTTTAATAATCTCAAAAGGTCCAACATACCTGGGACTTAGCTTTCCCCTTTTGATGAATAGTACCACTCCTTTCCAAGGAGAGACTTTCAATAGTATTTTATCTCCTACCTGAAATTCCAACGGCGTTCGCCTGTTATCAGCAATACTCTTTTGTCGATCACGTGCTACTTTCAATCGTTCCTTGACTTGAATAATTTTGTCGGTTGTTTCTTGCACTATCTCAGGTCCGGATAGTTGCTTTTCCCCAATTTCTGCCTAACAGACTGGGGTTCGGCACTTTCGTCCATAAAGTGCTTCTAAAGGTGCAGCATTGATACTTGTATGATAGCTGTTATTATAAGAAAAATCTATTAATGGTAAATGATCGTCCCAATTACCTCCGAAATCAATTACACAAGCTCTAAGAATGTCCTCCATTGTCTGAATTGTCCTTTCGCTTTGTCCGTCCGTTTGAGGATGATAAGCTCTGCTTTGATTTATCTTGGTTCCCATGGCTTTTTGGAAACTTGCCCAAAAATGAGAGGTAAAACGGCTATCCCTATCAGAAACGATTGATAACGGAATCCCATGTAATGAAACTATTTCATTTACGTACAATTTAGCTAACTGTTCCATACTGAAAGTTTCCTT
>JARYGA010047407.1:0-46073 GCA_030545235.1 Helianthus tuberosus
ATTACTTGATAATCTTCACCATTGGGGCAGCCAAGGGGTGATATGACCATAGTCACAGACACCATTGGACGGAAGGGCCAATGGGTCGAGTGACAAAGTACTGTGGGTAATTGGTTTGATATCAGAAACATTGTAATCTTCCTTAATACTGTAAATTATAACAAATGTGTCATTTTAGTAAATAGAATGATTCACTCAGTATTTTCCGCTGACAAAACCTTTTTAAAATACTTTTCAGGTAATTACAGTAGATTGAAGTAATAGATGGATACGGCACTGAAAGGCATCAAGAAGTGGCTTATTTTATTAATTAAATTAAAATCTAGAAATATTGTTTTATATAATAAAATTTATCTTTATTAAAGCTACCATTGAAAAACATGGGTTTATCCCATCTATTTATTAAATAAAAATCCGGTGTTTTCTAAAACTCTGATATTTTTCCTAACTCACGGTCCTGATGAAATTTCCGCTGCAACGTTTTCAAAATAATCACCGGTACCACTGGGCTGTTCGCGACTCCCGATTCCGTCCAGGGTGGGTCGGGGGTCGTGACATGATGGAGCTGTTAAATGCGGGAATCATCAGAGAATTCAGATACCAAACATGGGTAGCCAGCCCAGTGATGGTCCAAAAGAACAACGGTAGCTGGAGAATGTGCGTAGATTACAAGGATCTGAACAAGGCATGTCCACGCGACTGCTACGCCTTACCAGATATCGACGAAAACATTGATTCGCTAGCAACATTCAGATGGAAATGTTTCCTGGACTGTTACAAGGGGTACCATCAGGTGCAGATGACCGTGCAAGATGAAGATAAAACAGCTTTCCGAACACCGACAGGGCTATACTGCTACACAAAGATGCCGTTCGGTTTAAAGAATGCAGGCGCGACCTACCAGAGATTGATGAATGAGACTTTCCATGATGCCATCGGCAAATACATCGAAGTGTATATGGACGACCTAGTCATTATGAGCAAAGAGGAGAATACAATGCTGATGAACATCCAAAAAACGTTTGACACCTTGCGCGGAGTAAGTATCAAGCTAAACCCAGCGAAATGCTCTTTCGGCATGGAAGAGGGAAAATTACTGGGTTTCATTGTCACAAAAGATGGCTTCAAAGTGAATCCTGACAAGATACAAGCAATCGAACGCATGCCTTCACCTTCGATGATCAAGGAGATGCAAAAATTGGCAGGGCGGTTGGCAGCACTTAACCGTTTCCTGGCCAATCATGCAGCTAAATCTTTCCCGTTCATCAAAACACTGCGCAATTGCATGAAGAAAAGCCAATTTCAGTGGACTCCGGAAGCCGAGAGCGCATTTCGCGAGATGAAAGATTGCCTCATCAAGTTGCCAACATTAACTGCACCAGTCAAGGGAGAGCATCTGGTGCTATACTTATCATCCTCCGACAGAGCAGTAGGAGCAGTGTTACTTGTTGATCGACAAGGTGTCCAAACACCAGTTTACTATGTGTCACAAACCTTGACCGACCCAGAAACCTGGTATGCCATCATGGAGAAACTGGTACTCGCACTGATCCATGCATCAAGACGGCTACGCAGGTACTTTGCCAACCACGTCATTCACGTGCTAACAAATTACAATATCGGCAACATACTCGCAAGGCCAGAGATTTCGGGAAGGCTAGTAAAATGGGCAATAGAACTCGGGGGCCTTAATGTGGTTTTCAGGCCAAGTCCAGCAATCAAGGGCCAAGTGCTAGCCGACTTCATGACAGAGGTACCTGACGACAAGGATCGGGAATGTAAACCAATGGAAAAAGCCGAAAGACAACAAGTCGAAGAACCGTGGTTGCTATATACAGACGGCACGTCTAATGAAGATGGCGCAGGCGCAGGGCTTCGGCTGGTGAGCCCTGACAAACATGAATTCACCTACGCCATACGTCTGGATTTCAAGAGCACGAATAATGAAGCTGAGTACGAAGCTTTCCTTGCTGGGTTAAGATTGGCGATCAAAATGGGAGTTAGACACATCGAAGCACATGTAGACTCCATGTTAGTGGCCGGACAAATCAACGGGCAATACGAAGCCAAAGGAGATACAATGGCACTCTACCTGAGTCAAGCGAAGACGTTGCTACAAGCCTTCTATTCCTACAAGGTGCACCACATTAATAGAAGCGAGAACAAACCAGCAGACGCGCTGAGTAAACTCGCCTTTACAAGTTTCCAACACCTGGCGAAAGATGTGCGCATAGAAGTTTTGAGCAACCCCTCAGTGCCGCTAAGAGAAGTAAGCGTTATTCAAGTAGGTACAACGTCATGGATGACTCCGATAATAGCATACCTCCAATCCGGGATACTCCCAGAGAACAAAGCCGAAGCAAGAAAAATCCAGTACAAAGCTGAACATTATCAGATGGCTGATGGAATTTAATACAGAAAGTCATATCTTGGGCCACTGTTAAGATGCGTTGACCCCGAAGACGCAAATTATTTGATCAGAGAAGTGCATGAAGGAATTTGTGGCATACATGCTGGGCAAAGAATGGTGGTGGCAAAGGTGATGAATGTCGGGTATTACTGGCCCGGGATGCATTTAGATGCGGTAAAAGAATTGCGGAAATGCAGCGGCTGCCAACGACACGCGCCCAAAACGATGCGTCCCAAGAATGAACTAGTCCCCGTGACAACGGCGTGGCCGTTTCAGCAATGGGGAATAGATATGGTTGGCCCTTTCCCTGAGGCCCCAGGTGCTGTCAAATTCATAATAGTCGTCGTCGACTATTTTACAAAATGGGTAGAGGCAAAGGCACTCGCGTCAACCACAGCCACTGTCGTCAAAAGATTCATATGGGAACAAATCATATGCCGTTTCGGATTACCACTCAGGATTATCACTGACAACGGTACGAACTTTGCAGAAGACGACCTTCAACGGTGGTTTAAAGAGTTACACATCGAGCACACCTTCTCCTCGGTTGCACACCCGCAGGGGAATGGTCAAGTGGAAGCGGGAGAGAAAAGAAGAGGCTGGGTCGATGAATTACCCAGCATCTTATGGGCCCATAGGACGACACCCAAGACAAGTAACGGGGAAACACCGTTCAGTTTAGTCTACGGGTCCGAAGCTGTGATACCAGCAGAGATCGGGCTGCCGTCGCCAAGAATGCTTTCCATAAACCTAATCAACAATGAAGAAGAACGGAGAGAGATGGAGGCAATAAATGAAGCAAAATACAAGACGAAGCTGGAAAAGTATTACAACTCCAAAGTCCGAGTCTGCACCTTCAATCCGGGAGAATATGTCCTCAGAGACAATGAAGCCTCAAACGCTGAAAAACCCGGAAAATTGGCTCCCAAGTGGGAGGGTCCATATGTCGTAGATACAGTACTCGGAAAAGGATCCTATAAGCTACGCACCATTGACAACAAGGAGGTTCCAAGAACTTGGAATGCTCAACAGCTGAGAAAATGTTATATGTAGAAGGTTATGTACTCGCAATGGCCGAATCGCCAACACATTTATAGTAATACAAGAAGTGTTTGGCTATCTCTATATCATGCAAATTTCTTGTCACAACTGCATATATTACTTTGGGCATACACGAAAACATCAATAGCTCGACCATTAGGAAACGTTGTAGACCTCCAAGGCCTGTCACAAACAAAGTGCACAGCCGGGTCAAATACACAACTAAAGCCTAACAAACGCCAAATAAATACTTCGTGCCCACATAAACACGAAAGCATCGAACACAGGACAAACAAACATTGTAAGCACCCCCAAGGCTGAGCACAGCTGGGTCCACACAATAACCTGTAATTCGATCACTTCGTATTCACGAACCAACCTGCGCACGTAAAAGACAGAATAAAACGTTGTAATAAACACAACACAACCTGTCAGCGCCATCATTCATTCATGATACCTGAATCAAAGTAATTATACATGCACATATTATGACGTTAACAAAATTCGCAATAAAATAAAGGCAAATATCAACATAACAAACGTCAAGCATACCCAATTGTTCAGAGGCACAACAGATAAGCAAAAATTAAAATTGTTCACAAACTTGTCAAATGATTACAAGGCCGTCTAAGGCCATACGCGGCACGCAGGCCGAAATCCTTCATTGGGGATGACTGGTCCCAGCTCCTTCATCACCAAGCGCTTTCTTTAACAAGGCAACACCATTTGGCTTCTGGGATAGTTTTCGAGCGGCCTTAACAACGGCAAACTCCAAAGACGAGAACTCCTTACGCTTGGCAGCATATTTACCATCACAATCCTCTTTGTAAAATTCGAAGTGATAGTCTTTTTCACCGCTCGCAGCCGCAGCCTTCCCCTCAGCGTAACCATACTCCCGACCACTATTGTACCCCGCTTGGCCTAATTCGAACATGTAAGTAGCAAGCTCGCGAGAGTTCACAATACGATCCGCAAGCTGCAAAATACAACAAGGTAAGAAGGAAGTACAGTAAACCAAAAGACAAAATAAACACAGAAAGCTACCAAGGGCACCACGCGCGAGAGAAGCCACTTGCAATCAGCGGAAACTTCTTCAAGCAGAAGTTTAGAAGCCTTGCACTCAGCAGCTTTCTCCTCAAGGAGATGCTAAGCAGCTTCACATTCAGAAACCTTCTGCCTAGCAAGGCTGTCCAATTTCGCAATACGATCAACATACTCCTTTTCTTTCTTTTCAAACGCAACACGCGCCTTTTGCGCTTCTTCAGCAATCTCTGTCTTTTCACCAGACAAACGTACAATAGCGTCATGTTGAGATTTCAGCTCCGCATTAGTACGCTCACACGCAGCTTCCCAATTTTTCTGCTTGTCAACATTGACTTGCTTCTCTTGGGCAAGTTTTTCTTCTGCATCAGATACCCTCCACATCAACCCTTTCTTCTCAGTATTAAATTTTTCTCTCTCTTCAGCAAATGCCCTCTTCTCATCTTCAAATTCAGCTGTCTCCTCTCCCATCAATCTCCATTCACGCACAATTTCTTGAGAAGTGGTGAAGTAGTTGACCCCAGCACGCACATAATCATCTAACAACTCAAACCGACCATGTTTCTTTTGAAAGATCCTCTCAGCTGGGGAGAGAGATAACGACAAGAAATCATGACAGTTACCCACATCATTCATCCTGGAACCTTGGGTTAGATTCCAGCGAGGGACATGTGGGAGGTCATCGCAAGCAGGGTTATTCGTATCCCAAGAATCAGCACGAACATTCTGGGGGCTGTGGACAGCACCTGAAGTAGCCCCACCATCACCACCCGGAGGGCGTCTAGTATAAATGGTTTGATGTGGAGCAGCCTGACTGGACTCCACTGTAACATCAACGCCCTTACCTTTACCATCGCCACCAGCAGTATCACCACCACCTTCACCCACTTGCTCGATAATCACCTCATCTTCCTTTTTCTTCCCAAGATCCTCACGAGGAGGAGACAAGTCAATATCTCTTGACGGCAGAGAGGTAGGAGGAGTAATTTTTGAAATATCAATCACGCGCGGTGGTTTCCCTGACTTGACACCTGAGACAAGAGAAAAACAAAATCAGAAACAAGCAAAAAATCCGGACGACAAAGCCCACAATCACAAATGCCTCACCTGTAGGAGCAGAGGCAACATATATTTCCTCCAAGAAGTTCCCACGACCTTCACTAAATATACCCATATCAATTTCAGATTCAGATGGTGCAGGGGGGGTTTCCTTCTGGAGTTTAATCTTTTTAGAAGCAAGTACAGCAGCAGCCTGCTCATCAAGCTTCCGTTTTTTGTCATCAAGAGATTTTTTATGCATCAGTTCCGTCAAGGTAGCGCGGTCGTCCGGATCGGACCCACGAGGTTTCTCTCCAGTCCCTAAACCAGACAATGTATCAGAAACAACTACGTAATCTAGGACAGGAAGAGTAGAGGGTCGCTTATGAGAAGTACCAGCAGATGTCCCCTCAACCCTCTGCTCCTTCCTCTCTGGCTTATCAGCTTTCGTTTTCCTTCTCGTCTCCAGTTGATCAGCAGGCCCAACTGGCTCATCATCCTCATCACCAACAATCTCTTGAACATGCTCATTAATAACACCCTGCGCGGGACCTGCACGCGCGGAACGAGAAGTTAGATCTCCGAAGGACCTACCAGAACTTCCACTCGAGAGAACAACAACTTCTTCTCGGGAGGGACCAATAGGATCATCTTCATCAGTGTCACCTAACACAACATTGGCATAGGCAACAAAACTCTCGTTGGTCGGATGCAAGAAACGCCCGCGAATCTGATCCAACCAGGGTTGTTTCTCAGCCCTTTGCATCGCCTCAACCATGGCACCACCGGCTTTAGAATCCAGAACATTCAACAAGGTGTAACCCACTGCAAAAAACACGAAGATGAAGAGTAATGACGAACACCAGACAAAATATATATGCAAAGGAGAGGCAAAAGGTTAGGGAAAAACACATACCCTTGCCATCATAACCATAAACTGGGACCCCCAACGGATGCTTAGGAACCCATAACATACTCATACCGGCACCCACCAACGCCATCTCCTCAAGCTGAATAATAGGAGTGGCTTTACGAGTCAACTTCTTGTACTAGTCTTGCTCAGAAAAATCCGCAACCACATCAACCTTAGGGATACCTTCACCCACCGACCGGTAATGCATATCCATATGGATTACACCACGACGAATATAGAAAAACTTTTGCTTCCAGTCATGAAGACTCTTCAACGGAACAGAGCAAACAGGAGCAACACCGGTCCGGGCATTAAAAGAATAAAAATCACTAGTGTACGTAACGGTATAAAAGACGTTGAACATCTCAAACGTTGGATCCAAGCGATTAGCCATGCAAACAAACTCGAAATGGGTAATACGGGGAAGCCCGATAGCATTAATTTGAGAGAGATGGAGCCCGTAGTTCCTCAAGACGTCGGCGGTAAACTTGGTAATCGGAAGCCGGAAATTGCCCTCCCGGAAAAACGCAGCATACAACGTCATATAACCAGGGGGTTCATCCATAGCAGTCGAACCGGCGGTCGGATACTGGGCCCCCCAGTCAGGCAAGAAACCCATCTCCGGCACAAGATTATGGAACTCCTCTTCTTTCCACCCTATGACCGCCTGGTCAGGACCCGGAGGAGCCTTCCCTTTATTCCTTCTCTTCCTTGACGACGGATTTGCAGCAGACATATTGTGAGAAAACGAACAATAATGTAGATGAACTCAAGAAAAGAAGAATCGAGATAGAGGAAGAAGAGAGAAAACCGGAGTTCAAATTTTGAAAAGTGAAGAAAATGCAAGAAACCGCCATATATTTATACCCATCGCATTTAATGCGATGGGTAGTGGGCCGTCAGAGTCTGAAAAAGCAGACAATAGGGGAGAGACACGTCAGAAGAAAGAGAAGGCGACACCTCTTTTTTCGGGAGCAGGTGAACAGACGCCTGACATCTCACCAAAAAGTAACTGACAAGGACTGAAAAGGCGCATGTTCACCTTCGATAAGACAGGGGACACGTGACAGTCACATCAGTCACACCCTCCCAAGACAAACAAAACTTCCTCCAGAAGACAACAGCAAGTGCCATCGCGCCATGCGCCATGTGTCCAATTGGCTCAACTTTTACAAAGTTGCCAAAGCCCATGCGCCATGCGTCCATTTGGCTCAACTTTTACAAAGTTGCCAAACCCATGCGCCATGCGTCCATTTGGCTCAACTTTTACAAAGTTGCCAAAACTCATGCGCCATGTGTCCATTTGGCTCAACTATTACAAAGTTGCCAAAACCCATGCGCCATGCGTCCATTTGGCTCAACTATTACAAAGTTGCCAAAACCCATGCGCCATGCGTCCATTTGGCTCAACTATTACAAAGTTGCCAAAACTCATGCGCCATACGTCCATTTGGCTCAACTTTTACAAGTTGCCAAACCCATGCGCCATGCGTCCATTTGGCTCAACTTTTTCAAGTTGCCAAAACCCATGCGCCATGCGTCCATTTGGCTCAACTTTTTCAAGTTGCCAAAACCCATGCGCCATGCGTCCATTTGGCTCAACTTTTTCGAGTCGCCAAAACCATGCGCCATGCGCCCATCAGGTGCAATTTGTTAGGTCTCCCATAACAAACGCACGCCATAAAAACCACTGCCTTCATAAGTACAGAATCCCTCTTAGACGATCAACTCAACTAGAAGGCACACTGGACTGGGGGGACTTGAAGAGGTATGGTCCCAATTCCTTACCCACATGGCAAGGACCACACCACTTTTCCATCCTATGTGGCGCTGACATCAACGAGATCATCCAGAAGCTTCTAGAAGCTTCTGGAAAATATCAAGGTGGCACCAAAGATGCTCCATCCGACATAAAGGACAACACGTGTCACCAGTCATCAGGCGCCAGGTAGGCCTGCAACGAATCAAGGAGCAGCCCGACAACACCAGTACGACGTCTCCAAAATAGGAAAATGTAAGCGCGTCACGTGTACCACTACACTGACCACAGCAGAGGAGACCAAGAGGATATTCCCCTTGGTCGGACAGCTGGCGCGCAACCACGGCTGGCAAAGCTGCTCCTCCCTCCTTCACCCTCCGGCTATAAATAAGACCCTTCATCATCCAGGTTGAACAATCTTGCTCTCTATACTCTCACACTTAACACACACTGCTTATTCCTCCTCGGAACAGTACTTATTCTCACGCCGGAGCCTGGTTAAGAGGGAAACCCCCATATTCCCCTCTTAACGAGACTAACGGTGTTGCTGTTTTGCAAGACCCAGGTCATTATTACGAGTAAGAAATGAGATTGAACCCACAGAAGAAACAACCCCACTGATTAACCTTGGTGTTAACCCGTGTTTCATCACGTCCCTACTCCCTCAAACCTTGTGGGCTCTTCGTGGTTGTCCAGTTCCTCATATTGTTCTCGCTCCCAAGTAGGGCTGTTCAAATTGCTCGGCGCTCGACGCTCGTTCGATGCTCGCTCGAAAAATGCTCGGAATTTGCTCGTTCGATTCTGCTCGATTGAAAAAACTGCTCGGTTCGGTTTTAAACGAACCGAGCACGAGCAAAGGTCCGCTCGGTTCGGTTCGACTCGGTTGGCTCGATTTTTTTTAATATATATATATATATGTGTGTGTGTGTGTGTGTATGTGTATCATTTTTAATGAAATGACTAGAGACCAACATCAAGAATGTTTGGTCTTAGATCCAAATAGAGGTCATTTTAGTAATTAGAATTGAAATCCAATACCAATAGTCCATTGTCCAATACATAAATGTCCATGTGGGTAATTGAGTCAAAATTTCAAATACTAAAATGTGAAGCATCGATCAATACTTGAGTCTCAATCCGCCATTCGACTCAAAAGTACAAGACCCTAATCAAAACCCCTCTTTTGACATCGTTATTCGATTTCTCCATCGTCACTCACCAAGACGCCAACTCGCCAGGGTTTTGCTTCAATCGGTTTATTCAATCTCAAACTTCGATAGAACAAGGGTATGTTTCAACTGGTCGATGATTTATCTTCCCGCTTAGTTAATCTTGATAAAACTTGTTGATTTTTTTCGTATTCCTTGTTATTTGTTAAATTTTTACTTGTGTTCTAATGGACGAAACATCAAGGACGAAAACTACACTTTATTCTAATTACTAGCACTCCCATCGTCACTTTCCTTGTTTGTTCTATGACGCTCGATACTCGCTCGACGCTCGTTCGAAAAATGCTCGGATTGAAAGACGCTCGCTCGACTTTGGCTCGGTTGTAAAAACGCTCGGTTCGGTTCGGATCGGTTTGTAAACGAACCGATCACGAGCAAAGGTCTGATCGGTTTGGTTCGGCTCGTGAACAGCCCTACTCCCAAGTTCCCATAATATGCATTTCGTGGCTTTTTTTTCAGTTTCTGTTTAATTAAGATTAAAAGATTCAAATAAACTAATTGGACATGAAGTATAATGGTTATTGGGTTAAAAGATGTAAAGCTAAACATATGCCGTTATTTTTTTAATAATTTAACGTTCACTATTAAATATTAAATATTAATTAATTTGGCTTAGTTTTTAAACAATAAATTGGTTTTGTACAAAAGGTTTAAGCAAACAAACAACAGTGTCGTTTGTAAAAAGACAATAGTGTAAGTTGAAGTTTTTTTTATTACGGGCTACGTATCATCATCATCATACTCCGTAAATCCCACAAATAGGAAAACTAATGTAGGGTCTGAGGAGGGTAAAATATAGACAGTCTTACCTCTACTCCGTAGGAATAGAGAGACTGCTTCCGGTGAGACCCCCAACACGATAGTAGTTTTACATCAAGCCTTGGACATAAGACACATAACACTCAACAACCAAGACAAAGGTCGATTAGTGCATGTACCATTTTGTCTTCCGGCTATCAACGCTACCACATTATGCATGATTAACCGTCCGCCGCTTTTAACGTTATTTTTACGATATTAGTAAAATAACGTTAAAATTAGTGCAATTTCACTTTTGCCCCCCGATTGCCCACACATATATATATTATATGTGCACACCACAACTGGACATGTATTATAGGCTACATATGATACCCGAAATTCAGTGGTGTGGTGCGACACCCTTCTCCGTATGGTGGCTCCACCAATGCTTTTATGTGTATGTTTATTAGAATTTTCAAATACCTAAATTTTGATAGGAGCTTTCTTGTTTTTGTTTAATGACTTTTGAAAAAAAAAAGTTGTTAACTCTAATGTCCAAAAACGACTAATTTTTTTATTTAAAGTTAAAAGCTTTAAAATCCCAAAAAAACTCGTTGCTAAGCATGCTTAATTTGTCATGAGAATTTTTAGCTAAGTTTAAGTATCTAAACCGACCCAATGCTCAGATGTTAAAACATTTTCTTCTCCAATTAAACAATAATTAAGTTCAAGTTGGAAGACGTACAATTACCTTTTATTGGAAAGTTTCAAGACTAGTTATTATTTGTGTAGTATATAAAAAAGACTAGTTATGAAAACTTGTAGTAGGCATGATGCTTTTCTTCAAGATAACCAAAAGTATATAAAGCGAAAAAAGATGAAGGGCTAAAATGTGCCACACGGTTTTGGCCTTTGCTTTCGGCTTTGGCTCTAGTTAATCTCATGGGGTGATAAAGCAACCAAATAATCACTTTTGACTTAATGCACCATAACTTGGTAAATGGATAATTATTATACACCTAGTAATTTAATTTGTTAATAAAGTGTAATAAATTATTTAACTGTAAAAGAAAATGGACAGAATTAAACCAGTTATCTGATTTTTTTTCTTTTTCATTCTAATTAAACCCAGTTAACCTAAATTTCATAACATGAATCAAATTTCTCGATTCGGGCATCCACAATGTGCGTTTTTGGAGTCCTAAGGATGCCAATGTGACACTCATGTACGAAGAGTCCAGGGGTGCCCATATTGTGCGGGTCTGCAGTCCGCTCATGGCTATTTTTAGCGAACACGTTTGTAAACATGGACGTTTGTATGTTGGTGCTTACAGGTTTTTTTTTTTTTGTTAAAAAAATTACTATAGACGGGCATGCGATTCATGATACTAGGAGAAAGGATATCTTATTAGTTACTATTAAGCCTTTAAAAGATACGTAGGTATGCATTTTAAGTTTTAACACCTAAAGGTATGTGGGTGTGGAGATATGCTAAAATAAAATGCAAATTTTTTACCAACTTTTATATAAGCTAGTGAACTTAAAAGAAAAAAAAACTTGAAAACGATAATTAAGAGCTTCTACAATGGAGGTTTTTTGGGTCATCTATCGCTTAGATGTAAGAGAGAGAGTATGTAAAGTTAATGGACAGAGACAACCATGAACATCACATAGACAAGAATGAGAGAGGAGGGGGGGGGGGGGGGGGGGGTCTGTGTGATCTATGGATTTTGTTGACGAGGAGTTTTGTGGATTTCGTCGGTTGCAAATGCTATAAGCATTTGATATTACCTCTACGGAAACTTTAGCCTTTTATTAAAATATTGAATTTGGTTATAAAAATAAATGTAAGATGTGATGATTATTTGATAAAGAAAATGATAAAAGAAAAAAATAGAAAGAATTACCGGGGAAAAGTTTTTGGATGAAAAACTTATGCTCACCAAAAATACACTACCTAAATAAATTTATGGGCATGTTTGGCTAAGCTTATTATAGTTAAAAAGGACTTTTGGAAAAGGACTTTTGGGAAAAGGACTTTTTGAAAAGGAGTTTTTAAAAAAAGTGTTTGGATTAGCTTATTGATGTAAAATGACTAAAATGGGCATTCTTTTAGATATAAGGGGGTAAAGAAGGGGTATATTGGTAATTTGTAGTTTGAAAAGTTAAAAGCTGGCCAAGAAGTCACAATATTGTGACTTCTTGAAACCTCCTTTTTCTTCTTTGCAAAAAGCCATTTCTAAAAGGACTTTTGGCTTAGCCAAACACAAAAACAACTTATTGGTTTTTTGATAAGTCAATAAGCCAATAAGTTGTTTTGAAAAGCTTAGCCTATATAACGTAAATGATTACCAATAGACGAGAAACTTTTAGAATACAAAAATAAAGAAAAACTTACTTATGTTTGTTAGGCCATGTGTAATGGGCATTATGGTAGTGTGAAAGGATTTGATAACGCCTTTAAAATCACTCCATAGGCGTTATAGGACATGAAGAGGGAGAAACGTTTTTAGTATAATGTCAAATGAGGAGAAAAAAAAAAAGAAAAATAACGTATGAAAGGAAATTAACTATTACACATTTATTAAGGGCGTTATGATGTTGATATAGTGGAAAATGCCCCTTAGAGACATGATTACGAGCATTTTTTTTTTCCTTTTTATCCATATTTATGTTGTTTTTTTTAATAGCAACTCCTAAATAATCTAAAATAAATTCTTAATACATACGCTATAGGATTTAAATTTTCAATATTTTTTTATAGAGTATACTATTTAAGTTAACTAGTTTTAGCAACTTAATTTTTAGTTCATAAAATTTTCATCAATAACTATATGGTGTGGTCATGTTCATCATAGTCATCATGACCCTTCACATCAACGTCATGTCACCTTCTTTTAGCTATAGGGTGTGGTCATGATCCTCATGATTATCATGACCCTCACGTCAGTGTCATGTCACCCACCTCTAATCCACCATCCAAAACCAATACCCTAAGGATGTGGTCATGAACCAAACCATTATCCCTTTATTTATTTTAATTTATCTTTATCTAAAGAAAAATGAAATGATTTCTTGAAAAATGGAAAAAGAACCATGGGTGCCATGGTTTAATCCATGCAAACCATGGTGGATAATGCGGGTGTGGTGTAACATTCCATTCATGATCCTACATGGCGAATCATGTCACACATATGACCCTCACACCCTTTAGCCTAATCCATCATCTAAAACCACTATCGTGTGGTCATGACCCAAACCACTATTCTCTTATTTTAATTTATTTTTGTTAAAAGGAAAAAAATATTGAAAGAGAAAAGGAGGCTCATGATTGGCATGGTTTAATCCATGCTAACCATGGTGTATGAAACAAGGGATGATATAGCAATCCATTAATGGTCCGACATGGTGATTGATGACCCAATCCATGCCCCAACACCCGGAACCATATGCAAAATAATATATTTTAGTAAAAAGGGTATATATATTTGCGTAGAGTTCGAAATAAAAGAGTGATCACTGATCAGTGGCAAATTAGGCAACATGTGGGCCTGTGGGACCCTTTAAAGCAATAAAAGAGGAGCACTAAGATCCGGGGTGGGCCACATGCAAAACGAACCCGATTTTAATAGTGCACCTACTCGATCTAGGGCTGTTCAAATTGCTCGGCGCTCGACGCTCGTTCGATGCTCGCTCGAAAAATGCTCGGAATTTGCTCGTTCGATTCAGCTCGATTGAAAATATGCTCGGTTCGGATCGGTTCGGTTTGTAAACGAACCGAGCACGAGCAAAGGTCCGCTCAGTTCGGTTCGGCTCGGTTGGCTCGATTTATTTTTTAATATATATATATATATATACACACACACATATATATTTGTTTGTGTGTATCATTTTTAATGAAATGACTAGAGACCAAGATCAACAATGTTTGGTCCAAGATCCAAATAGAACTCATTTAAGTAATTAGAATCGAAATCCAATACTAATAGTCCATTGTCCAATACTTAAATGTCCATTTGAGTAATTGAGTCAAAATTTCAAATACTAAAATGTGAAGCGTCGATCAATACTCAAGTCTCAACCTGCCATTCGATTCAAAAGTACAAAACCCTAATCAAAACCCCCCAGTGGCCATTGTTATTCGATTTCTCTATCGCTAATCGCCAAGACGCCAACTCGCCAGGGTTTTACTTCAATCGGTTCATTCAATTTCAAAATTCTGATAGAACAAGGGTATGTTCAATCGGTCAAGGATTTATCTTCCCGCTTAGTTAATCACGATAGAACTAGTTTAGTGTTTTTGTATTCCTTATTATTTGTTAAATTTTTACTTGTGTTCTATTGGACGAAACACCAAGGACGAAAATTGTACTTTATTCTAATAACTAGCACTCTCATCGTCACTTTCCTTGTTTGTTCTGCAACGCTCGATACTCGCTCGACGTTCGTTCGAGAAATGCTCGGATCGAAAGGCGCTCGCTCGACTTTTGCTCGGTTGAAAAAACACTCGGTTCGGTTTGGATCGGTTTGTAAATGAACCGAGCATGAGCAAAGGTCTGATCGGTTCGGTTCGGCTCGTGAACAGCCCTAACTCGATCCCGGAAATGAGAGTTCCTTTCATATATTTTTTTCTTTAAAATAAAATAATATAAACCACATGTTATATGAAATTTAGTAAATATTACATAGGAATAAACCCAGAGAAAACTAGAAAATGTTTTACTTGAGAGTATTTATTGTGGTGAGTGTAAAATGTGAAAAAAAACATATAACTTTAAGAATAGAGAAAAATGCAATTTGCGTCCCTGTGGTATGTGCCAAACATCAACCTGAGCCCCTAAATTCATTTTTTGGTTTTTGAGCCCCTGACCTTATAAATTCATAACACTATGAGTCCTTCTGTCACACTGCCGTTTGTTTGACTGTTTGAGCCAGGGGTAAGACCGTCTTTTTGATTTATTTCCCTTCTAAAAACCCCAAAATTCACTGTTAAGCCCTAATTTACTCCCGCCAAAACACAAAGACAGTTGATTGTGCAATAGAGAAACCCCAAATCGATGGTGTTCACATGGCGACTTCGTCCTCAAGGTGAATACTACGATCCTGAAGATATATATGGTAAGTTGATTGTGTCTTCTTCCTCAGGGATATAGTTTGTTTTCGGTTTGTTGAGAATGAGTTTGATGTTTTGATCATTTGTGTTAACAGGGAATGAACCCAGACTATTTTCGATAAAGATTAACCATGGATGTGAGTTTACTGATTATCCAGGAAGGGAGTATGTCAACGGTAAGGTTAGTTACATTGACTGGGTTGAGTTTGAAAAGTTAAGTGTTGCTGTTCTTCGTGAAATGCTGAAAGATATAGGTTACTCTATAGATGATGTGTTCAATTATTTTGTTAAAGATCCTAATTTGTGTTTGGATTTTGGTCTTAGACACTTTACTGATGATGACGAGTTAGATTATGTGTATGACCACCTTAGAAAAGGATGCAAGTTAGTAGATTTGTATGTTGAAATAGGAGACTCTAGAATAAAGGATTCAACTGCAATGAGCCTGGCTTTACTAGATAATGTGGGTGAAGATAATGTGGTTGAGGGTGAGTCAGAAAGTAGCGAGGCAGTTTCTAAGGGTGAGTCACAAAGTAGTGATAAAGAGAACAGTGATGAAGACGATCCAGATTACACATTTGATCAGGAACCAGATAATCCAGTGTTTGATTATGAAGTAGATATGAGTCAGTTCAAGGCATGTGTTGACTTTGATCATGTGAAGTCAATGAGACAATTAAGGATGCTAGAAATGAGAATACTGAAGAAGAACTTAGGCAGGAAGATATAACTTGTGATCCACATGGAAGAAGGTTTATGAGAATGTCCGAAGAAGGTTTATGGCCAGGAATGATATTAGGATAGGGGTGCCCGAAGAATTGGTTGATGAAGTGTATTGGTTATCCACATGGAAGAAGGTTTATGAGAATGTGATTAATCCAATTCCCGGGCCTGAGAATTGGATACCCTCACAATGTCCCACCAAACTTCTGCCTCCCAAACACCATAAGCAGGCTGGGAGGCCACAAAAGAAGAGAAAGAAATCAGTTGGTGAGGCTGAAGTTGAAGCTCATTTTGATAGTGAGGGAAAAATGACCAGGAAGGGCAATACAACCAAGTGCAGCAAGTGTGGAAATTTGGGACACAGCAGTAGGACATGCAAGGGGCAGGGTGGGGAGAATGTTGTACATGCACCAAGTGAGGATCAAGTTGCAGGTGGAGAAAACAAAACCAGGAAGGGCAAGTGTAGCAAGTGTGGAACCTTGGGTCACAACAGTAGGACATGCAAGGGCCAGGGAGGGGAGAATGTTCAAGAATCTCAAACTGCAACACAAGGTGCACCAAGTTCGAGTGAAGCTTAGTTAGGTTGATTTCAATGGTTTAAGACTTGTTTATGTATGGTTTAAGACCTGTTTATGTAGTGGCCCACTTCAAGACTTGTTTAACTATGCAGTTTATGTTTTGTAATGCAGTTTAACTGCAGTTTATGTTTGTAATGCAGTTTATGTTTTGTAACTGCAGTTTATGTTTGTAGTGCAGTTTAAGTTATGCTGATCTTGGTAATGCAGTTCAACTGCAATTTATGCAGTTAATGTATAATACACATTGAGTCTCAACCACAACTAAATTTCATTAAACGTATCAAACACATGCCGAGTCTCATCCACTCGGTCAATACAAACATTTAAAACCCTAACAATCGACTTCCAATGAGCATCATCATTTGACCATTCGGAGTCAGAAGAATGCTCCCCCGAGTACGGATCATGGTACCAATCATCCTCCGGTGGTTGAACTGCACATTCCCACCTAGCCCATTACAACTCTTCTGAGTCGTAGTCCGCTGCTGGATCTGGAATAGACGCTTCATACTCTGCTTTCAACACTTCTATCACAGCATCATAGTCATCAAACCACTCATCCTTCAGCACAGACGGCAATATGTCCAACTCATTGTCAGCCACTTCCTCAACCAATTCGTTATTCTACACATCAACGGCAACATTCATAGCATTAAACTGATACTAAACTTGTTCAATGTTCATTCATACATTAACCAAAACAAGACACATAACCAACATTCATTACATTAAACTAAAAATACACATAAACCACCACAATCATTAACCAACTAAACAATAAACACATCTTCAAAAACATCATTCCTTAGCTTTCTTAATTGCCAAATCATCTTTCTTTTCCATGCTCCTTAACAATACGGGTATTACCTTCTCACAACCAGAGCATGAATTTGAAGGTGGAGATGAAGGTGTATCAGCCCACCTAATAAATCCACAATCTTTCTTCTGTAAAAACACATCAATCAGGAAATAGCCATATAATTAACTTCAAACTTTCTTCTATAATTAACTTACACAGCATAAGAAGCGTCGATTTGGATTAGCTTCCGTCTTTGACACCTTGTACCAAGTACCTGCACCACAAGAACACAGGAATTGAGAAGCTTCCGTCTTTGACACCTTGTTGGAGCTTGCAACTGATTTTTGAGACATCTTCACAATAGTTTAAGACTGGATCGATCGATTTGGGAATTGGGGTTAGGGTTCGTATCAGATCAGTGGTCTTATGAACCAGTTTGATCAATTTAGGGGATAAGGGATTATATGTATGTATCATTAAGGGTATAAACAAGGGCGGACCTAAGCCCAGCCCAGGGTGGGCGGGCGCACCCCCGGGAAAAAAAATTTAGTGCTAAGTTCCGTCGAAAATCCCGTCGCACCCCTTGGAATTTTTCGTCCGCACCCCATGGAATTTTCCGTCCGCACCTCTTGGAATTTTTCGTCCACCCCTTAGGTAAAAAGTGTTATCAATATATATTTTAAAAATATTCTTTAGTAAACTCCTATTTTATAAAAAATACTACCTAAATTATATTACTTTTAATACCTAAATAACTAAACCCAAATACCCAATACATTTAGCTAGCCCACTACTAAGTCTTAGTCCAATAAACAAACCCAACAAATCAACAATATTTCAAACTAAAATAAAATAAACAAGCCCAAAACCCTTACATATTCTATCCTGCTCTCTTTATCGTCCTTGCACGTCAGCGATCAGAACATCGACAACGACAACGGTGAACAGTCAGCAGCCGCATACCACCGTAATCAGCCACAGGTAAGTTTCTTTGTTATTTTTGATGATTTTTGGTTGATATTAGCCACCTCCAGTAGCCTATTATAGCCGCATACTAACCATAGTAGACATGTGCTTCGTATTGTCTTCATTATGTTATGGTGGGTTATATAAATTAGAGTAAATTACAAGTTTTGTCCTTTATGTTTGCATCAAATTTCAGGCGCTGTCCTTTACCTTTAAAACTGTCAGGCGGTGTCCTTTACGTTTTAAAATCTTGCAAGTTTTGTCCTTTAACCCAAACCAGGTTAGAATTCTTAGTTAAATTAAGGCATGTGCAGGGCACATGAGGGTAAAATGGTCATTCCCTCTTAAATCATTTAATTCCCCATTTATATCCTCATTTATATCGCACACCAACCACAAAACAAAATCATCTCTCTGCATTTGATCAAATTAGGGTTTCTTCAACCTCCAAAGCATCGTTGATCATGGTTTTTTGCCATTGTGGAAGAGATGCAATAATACAGACGTCATGGACAAGCAAGAATCCTGGTCGTCGTTTTACATGGCTGACATGCACCCCATTGTCATCTACCTCAAAGTCTGGTTTTGAGCCTTGACAAACCGCCCTAACCCTGCTGTGATCATCTTTGATAATCTTTATAATCCTTCTAGTTTCAACAGCATGTTTTTTGATCAGCTTTTTAGCTTCTTGCTTGCTGCCAAACACCTGCCCAAGGTAAAAGTTTACCAAATTCTCATTTGATCTTCTTATTTGGTGCAGCCAATGTTTCCTGGTGCTTGTATGATTATCATCAGATTCAGAACCACTGTTAAACTTGTCATTATCTAATACATCCCCTTCCATTTCTTCATCACCATTCATATGTTCATTAATGTTGTCCTCAACTTCCATATCAACATTAGCCCTATAGTCACTCATGTCCACTTCATGATCACTCATAGTATTCAATTCATCCAGTATGTAATCACTATCATTATCACTCCTACCTTCACTACCATCCCTATCATCAGTAACATCCCTATCCTCACTAACATCCCTATCATCAGTAACATCCCTATCCTCACTAAAATCCCTATCCTCATTGACTGGCACCTTACTACTGGATTCCCCATAGCCAATATTGGCATTTTTCTTCATAGGGACTATGGCATATGGTCCAATTTCATCTATCTCTTCAATGGTGATGCTAGGTCTAGGAGGTTTACTAGGTGAGCTAAACAGTTCCTTCATGTTTTTCAAGCCATGAGTGGTATATACATGGATGACCTTGTGCATTTCAACATACCTAGCCAAGTTCCGACAGTCTTGATCACTGGTTAGGTGTTCAAGACCATCATCTAGGGTTTTTTCAGGATTCAAAAACTGGTAATACATTGGGTTCAAGCTATTATACCCTAACTGATCAAGCATAAGATCGACTTCATGAATGGAAAACATATCAATATCTATCAAGTCAACATAACTGATCTTGCCTCCTACATATGTGCGTCCAGGAGGTGATGTAAGCCTACCACCATGATGAATGCAAATGCTAAAGTAATTGGGAAAACCATCTGCAAATTTTCAACATTTATGTCATTAGTCAACTGATGATCAACAAAAACCACAACATTTTATCCCAAAATCGAAGCTAGGGTTTGTAACTTACCATAAAGTTCAACGACATTTTCATTATCAAGATGATCCCTGATATACCAGCCTTCTTGATCATTCGACATCGGAATCTTGATCGTCTTTTTACAGTGGCTAAAACCCTAGAAATGAAAGATGAGGGATGATCGATGTGAAGCAGGTGAATGAATGAGGGCATGTCTTGTTATAATTAAAGGGGGACAGACAAGTGGGATGTGCAATGACCATTTTACCCTCATGTGCCCTGCACATGCCTTAATTTAACTGAGAATTCTAACCTGGTTTGGGTTAAAGGACAAAACTTGCAAGATTTTGAAACGTAAAGGACACCGCCTGACAGTTTTAAAGGTAAAGGACAGCGCCTGAAATTTGATGCAAACATAAAGGACAAAACTTGTAATTTACTCTATAAATTAAGTTCTTTTGTTTTACATGACCCGACTCGACTCGACCCGAACCGACCCGATACGAACCGATTTTTTATTTATATACCTTGGGGCCTAAAATTTTTAAAAATGTTCCGCACCCCCATGGAAAAATTCCTGGGTCCGTCACTGGGTATAAGGGACATTTCACAAAAGTCAAACAGTCAAACAAACGACAGTGTGACAGAAGGACTCATAGTGTTATGAATTTATAAGGTCAGGGGCTCAAAAAACCAAAAAATGAATTTAGGGGCTCAGGTTGATGTTTGGCACATACCACAGGGACGCAAATTGCATTTTTCTCTTAAGAATATGTGTTTTGGTGAGGCAAGCAATAACAATATGAAAAAAAGAAATAATGACGTGGAGCAAAATAACTAGTTTGTATATTCATTAATAATTAAAAAAAATAACAAGCATCTTCGCCTCCACTCCTGCATTATGTAAATCGGCCTTCTAAGCTCGTCTTTTACGGTGTTTCGCGCCCTTCATAATTGACATGACGGGGCTTATCGCCCCAACAACACATGCTCATACTATCTTTGGAGAATATGGTATTCAAGTAGCAATTTACTATTTATAAAACAACTTTGATAAGTATATTTAGTTTAAAAACAAGAAGGTGACAACGAAAATTTAGTCGTGACTTATCTATACATTTTTCATTTGTCTAGTCAAAGATTTACCAATAAATATATCACAAAAATCACGAGATGAACCAACAAAAATCCCACTCCCCCTTGTTACTATTTTATTTCTCTTTGCTTTTCTTTCTCAAGTTATAAGAATGTAAGGGACTGTTTGTTTACCTCTTAATGAGATTCTTAATGGTTCAAACTTCTTATTGGTTCAACACTTAATGGTTCCGACTGTTTGTTTCATGAGAAAATGTCTGAATGGTTCAGACATTTGCCTCTGAATGGTTAAGTATTAGACATAGTCTGAATGGTTAAGATCTCTAATCTAAATTGGTCAGACATTTGCCTCTGAAGGGTTAAACATTATACCGGCTCTTAATGGTTCAGACCTCTTACTGGTTCAGCACTTAATGGTTCAGACATCTTATTGGTTCAGCACTTAACTATTCAGAAGTTGCCAAACAGCCTAAAATAAAAATAAATACTAATCATTTTAAATACTAAGTTTCAAAACTTTTTAATGTTTTATCAAACTTAACTACCTATAAACTTATAAACTTTCATTTCATACTCAACAATCAATTCACTACTAACTTATAACATTATATTTAAAAGTAGCCATATTATTATATTTAAAAGTACTCATAAGTAATTTCTCATAAGTAAGCATAAATCAAAGATTGCGTTATACTCAAATCAAGTACCGATATATCACGAATTTATTTTTCCTTTTACTATCTCAATATACTATTCAGTGGATAATAAAGACTCAAAATTTTCTATTAAACACTTAATTAATAACCATTAAAGTTGAAAAAAGTCACAGAAAAGACAAATAAAACCCATAAATCCTCTTCTATACCTTTCTTCTCATGTAATCTGTACACTGCTCCATTCACACACACAGTCTTACCCGCCTTTTCATTTCCCACCATGACCCCATCCTCTATATATAAACAATTTCTGTACGTATAGGTTAGCTTAGAAGACTAATGTGAAACAACAACTTTTGCCCTGTTTCCTGTTTTCTTTCTCAAAATAAACCCATTTAATTCATTCATTTCAAGACTTATTAATATTTTGGGATTTCTTTGAATTGTTGTTTGTTATATGGAGTGAGGTGTTTAATCATAATTTGCAACTGAAGAATGGAGAAGCATTATTTGTTGCTGTTATTGTTCTTCATTGTGATCATCTCCTCTGTTTCATCTTGTTCTTCAAGTTCAGAGTATCAATCAAAGTTTTTGTTAGGTTTGATCTTCTTATTGTTTGTATATCTATGTGGGTTTTGGGTTTATTGATCTGTGGGTTCTGGGTGTTTCTTGATTATAGGGAATATTCACTTTTGCCGACAAAGAAATTATCTTTTTTTAGTTTTTAGAGTTTTTAGAAATGGGGTTTCAGTGATCAAGATTCTTGTTGATATTTTCTTGAAAATGGTGAATCTTTTGTAAATTAGAATTTAGTTCATTTGATTCATAAAGATATAACATTTGTAACTTGTTAATGATTCTTGAGGCAAAGAAGTTTGGTGTGATTTTGAATTGGGGATTTTGGTGTTTTTATTGTTTTGATCATTGTAATGTAGAGACATTGGGTAGTTTTTAAGATAGAATTGCCAAAAAAAAAAAAAAAATTCAATATTGATGATGAATTTAGATGTTGATTGACACCTATGACTCACAACTCACTTTGGGATAATATGATTGTTACTTTTAGGAGAAGATAACATCGGCCGTTGGAGAAATGGGATCTTAAACTCAGCGGATGCAAGCGAGACCCCTGGTCCAGCCAACGGGCCAGCCAATGGTCCGTCCGGCCCGCTTGTATTGGCAGGGTCAAGAACTAAGAGGCCTGATGTTCTTAACCACCTCAAACGGTATCGAGGTGGATGGGATATTACCAACAAACACTACTGGGCAGTAAGTTTCTTTAAATAGAACTGGTTATTTAACTTTCAAGAATCCCGAATTTATGTAATTGTTGTCTTTGTCGATGGTTTAATGACATTATCTACAGTCGGTTGCATTCACAGGTGTTGCTGCGTTTATTCTTGCAATATTATGGTTTGTATGCTTCGGTTTGGCTATGATTATCCATCATTGTTGCGGATGGAGAATAGACATTAAAGGAAAAGAATCCCGTGGTTCGCAGAGGATATGCTTGATCTTGCTTATCGTTTTCACTTGCGCCTCAGCGTTAGTAGCTCAATCGTAACCTTTTTTTTATTTTATAATCTCTATAAAGATAGTTTTAGGATTGTATTTTTGTCACTTAACAAGCCACTAAATGATTGTATGATATTACATTTTGTAATAAAATAGTCCAAGGATAGTGTTTAATGTATGTATGCTGTTTGAAGTTGTAATAATCGGATGATCTATTGTTTTAATGTTTAACCACATGATTGATACTCATGTTGTTTAAAATTTTGTTGCTATCCAGTACCGGCTGCATACTTCTTTCAGTGGGACAAGATGAGTTTCATCGGGAAGCTGTAGACACATTGAATTATGTCGTAAACCAATCCGATTACACCGTACAAACTCTCGTAAACGTCACGGGCTATTTGTCACTGGCAAAAACCGTTAGTGTGGCCCAGGTTTTTCTTCCTTCAGACGTAAAAGATGATATTGACAAATTGAATGTTGACTTAAACAATGCTGCTGGTACACTGAGGCAGAAAACACACCTAAACTCACAAAAACTAAGATTCGTTTTCGATACTGTGTAAGATTCCTTTTATGAACACGACATTATAGTTTCGTTTAGTTTAGATTTTGAAATTATCTGATTGTTTTCGATTTTGTTCATCGTTTGTTTCAGGCGGTCATCTATGATTGCTATCGCCATAGTGATGCTTCTAGTTTCGATTTTAGGCCTTTGTAAGTATCCGCAAAAAATCGGTTTTTGATTTGTGTTTTTCTGTTTGTGTTTTTACGATATTCATCGTATATACTCTCTTGTTTTCTTGCAGTTCTGTCTATCCTGGGTCGCAAGAGTACGATTTACATGTAAACTTCCGTTCTTTATTTATTTTTCGTTTTCTCGAGCTCGTTTTTAGTTGATCTGTGCGTATCTTAGTTGTTGCTCTTCTTTGTGCAGATTCATTATCAGTGGTTGGTTACTTGTCGCGGTGACATTTATTCTGTGTGGAGTTTTTGTGATTATCAACAAGTAAGATAAATATCAATTATTATTTTTTATTTGTCAAATAACATAAACCTTGATAGAAGAACTAATGCACAACTGTGTTTTTTTCAGTGCAATAACGGACACTTGTATGGCGATGGGACAATGGGTCGATAACCCGCATGCTGAAACAGCGCTTAGCAACATCCTTCCTTGTGTTGACCAAGGAACCACTAATGACACTTTGTACAAGAGCAAATTAGTTGTTAATGATATCGCAAATATAATAAACGGTTTCATAGGTTCGTTTGCAAATTCATACGCATCTCCTGGTGGGAACTCTTACAATCAGTCGGGCCCACTTATGTCGTACCTTTGTTATCCGTATGACTCTCAACTACACGAGCTAGAATGCCCTCCCCAGTTGGTTTCAATGGCAAACGCTTCTGTGGTACGTAAATTGAATTCTTATATAGTTTAGAGTAAAATGCCATTCTCGTCCCTGAGGTTTGGCCAGTTTTGCGACTTTCGTCCAAAGGTTTGTTTTTCCGCATCTGGATCCAAAAGGTTTGAACTTTTTCCATTTTCATCCAGCTCGTTAACTCCATCCATTTTTCTCCGTTAAGTCAAGAGTATTCTCGTCTTTATTTGTTACATTAAGTGAAAAAGACCAAATTACCCTTTGAGTTAACAAAAAAGACGGAAATACCCCTGCCGTAACAGAGAAAAATGGATGAGTTAACCAGCCGGATGAAAATGGCAAGATTTCAAACCTTTTGGATCCAGATACGGAAAAACAAACCTTAGGACGAAAATCGCAAAACTGACCAAACCTCAGGGACGAGAATGGCGTTTTACTCTATAGTTTGTTAACAGTTTGACTGGTTGTTAATTGATATCTTGAGAATTGTTAAGGCTGTTATGAATTTGACTTTGGTTTGCATATTCAGGTCTGGCAGAACTACACTTGTAGTGTCTCAGAATCAGGAATTTGCACCACCACTGGAAGACTAACACCCGACATGTATCAGCAACTAGTCGGAGCAGTGAACATAATGTATCGTTTGTTTGCTCGTAGGTCCTTGCTTTGAGGACCTTTCGAGTTTGTTTGAATGAAATTTTCCTTTAAAAAAAACTATCATGCAGACCAAAATCGATTAACATTGTAAGATATTAATACAAAATCCAAAATGCATAACGAACTAATATCATTTCCAAAACAGAAAGGAAACTAATATAATAAAAAGGAGTTATTGGGTTATAGTTAGAAACACATTGTTTACATCAACGGATCAACCTAACTTTTGACTTTTTCATCAATCAAGCAGTCATGACAACTATATCTAACTTAAATCCGTTTATCAACAAAACTAACGTGTTTATTTTATGTGAGATTTATGATCTATCAAGAATTGACATCCTATTATTTTTGTGTCTATTAGAGCATTCACATCCAATCCACTAAAAAACAACTCCTATATCAATATATTTCCACTAAAAACAAATACTTTTTCTCTCTCATTTTCAATATATATTACATTTTTCTCTCTTTCACTCACAACCACTTTCAATATATATTAAAAAATTATAGTGGGTGAACAGTGTCCCCCCAAATATACAGATGAACAGTAATATTTTCTCTCTCCTCTACTCACAACCACTTTTTATACTTTTTACATTTTAAAAACCCCACACACTACATATGATGGACTGGATGGGAATGCTCTTATAAGTTAAAAGATGGATTGGTTAAGAAAGCGAAACTATTAAGATAGTCACTTTAATAAAGTATACAAAATAACATTTTTGACAAAACTCTATGAGCTCTTGAAAAGTTGGTTGACATTATGCTTGCTTTGAAATTTAAGAAAAGGGACACCCTAATCTGTCTTGAAATCCACTTTTTCAATGTTTTTTTCTCATCATGTTGAGATTTAACTTCTTTTTTGTTCATGAAATTTTATTTATTTTAGGGTTATTGGATTTTATCACCCGCAACTATTGGCCTTTGGCCGATGACACCCGCAACTAACACTTTGACACCCGGCACCCCCAACTTGTCTTTTTGTTTGCACTGGCACCACTCAGTTAAATATTCTCTAACTTGGTTAGTTATTTGTTCGACGTGGCACCATTTTGCTGATTGTACATGCTGATGTGGATGATGAGGTGTAATGTCTCATTTATATACCCTACCTTACATCATAATCTCAGTCATCACCTTCACTCATCATCGCGATCATCACATGAAGCCAATGGAGCCCTAATCTGCCGATTGTAAGGTAACAGTTCTTGAAATTACTCATTTATTTGAGATGTCTTCAACCATAGATGTAATGCTATGGATTGGCCGTCACATTGAGGTAGGATTTGGTCAAGCACAGTATGTAGGAGGTGATTCAAAGCTTGTTAAAGTAGATGTAGACCACATTTCTTACTTTGAACTTGTAGATTATGCCATGGAAACCGGTTTTTACAGTTCTAGAAAATTTCATATGTATGGGTTGGATGCTGATGATGGGGGACTTAATCACTTTGAGAGTGATAAAGATGTGTTGCACTTGGCCGGTAAAGTTATGACATGGAAGGAACCATTTATGGAAGTCCTGATCCAACCAGGTCCTATATTGGCAGATGAAGCCCACTCCTGTTCCAGGCCCACTAAACCATCTCCCCGGCCCAATGAAAAAAAAGCCCAATCCACAAAGCCTCCTAGGTCAACTGATAGGGTTTCAGTGGATATAGACAATGAATATGGAAGTGATAGTGATGACAGTGAGTATAAACAATCAGCTGGATCAGGAGAGTCGGATGATTATACTGATATTGATGACCTAGTTCCAAGCAGTGATCATGATGAGGAGGAGGTTGTAGAAGAGGTAAATGGTTCTGAGTCTGATAGAGAGGACTTGGAATGGAGACAGTCACAAGATGCAGTTAGAAAGGCTACTCATGTTGATTGTCAAGCCAAAAAAAAGTTGTTTGACGAATGCTTAAAGGAGAAAGAAACAGAGGGAGAGTTGCATGAAACTAATGATGCAGTGGGTGCACATATAGAGGGGTACAGTAGCTACGAGGAATCAGATGGTGACATTCTTACACCCGGTGAAAGTGAGGACGATGATATCAGGGGTAAGAAGTATAAGGAAGCTGCTCCATCTGTAACTGAAGAAACTAACTGGAAGAAATTCATTTGGAAGGTAGGAACAAGGTTTGCATCAAGGGATGCCTTCAAAGAGGCAGTGAGAAGGTATTCAGTGACTAATGGTAGGAATTTGATCCTTGCTAAGAGTGAGAAGGGCAACTGTGGTCGTATAGTTGTCAAGTGTATAGAAGGGTGTCCATTTTTCTTATTGTGCTCACTGCATAAGGGTAAGGAGTCTTATATGGTTAAAAGAGTGAAGAATAAACATTCTTGCCAAAGGAACATGATAAAGAACAGACAATTAACAGCAGGGTTTATAGCTAATGAGTTCCTACCATTGTTTAGATCCAAGCCCAATTGGTCAGCTAAGGAGATTGTATTGGTTGTAAAACAGAAGTATAAGGTCATAATTACTAAGTGGTTAGCTTACAAGGCTAAATCTTGTGCTCATAAGAAGTTGCATGGATCAATGAGGGATCATTATAGTAAAATTGGTGCATACATGGATATTTTGAAGAAAACAAATCCAACATCAACGTTTGTTCTTGTAACTGCACCACTAGGTTTTATCAATCTAGATCCAACAGCCACATGTGAAACATTCTTTAGGTTATTTGTATGTTTTGATGGTGTCAAAAAAGGATTTTTAGCCGGATGCAGGAAGGTGTTACGTTTAGATGGTTGTTTTCTGAAGACATTCTTGGGGGGAATGTTATTAACTACTGTTGGTAGGGATGCTAACGATCAGATGTATCCTTTGGCATGGGCAGTGGTTGAAGGGGAGACCAATGATAGTTGGGAATGGTTCATGGAAGAGCTCAGGAAGTGTTTAGGAATAAATGATGGTGGGGAAGCATGGACATTCATATCAGATCAGCAGAAGGTACCACTTTTCTATGATGATCACTAGAAATATCTTTGTTATATTCTGCAGAGTATTAACACTTATGATATTCATATGCAGGGTCTATTGAATGCTGTTGCACTAATATGGCCAAGGGCAGAGCATAGAAACTGTGCAAGGCACATCTATGCTAACTGGCACAAGACATTCAAGGATGAGGAGTTAAAGGAACTGTATTGGAAAGCTACAAGGGCTTATTGTGAACCTGAGTACATTCAAGCACTTGATGAGATGAGATCAATCAACCCTGATGCAGTAGAAGCATTATTGAAACAGGATAAAACTTGTTTCAACAGGTGCTACTTGAAAACTCACACTAAATGTGATGTAATAGTGAACAACATGGCAGAAACATTCAATGGTTACATCATCAATGCAAGGTCAAAGCATATTATTCACATGTTAGAGGATATCAGAATTCAGATCATGAGTAGGTTAGTGACAAAAAAAAACAGAAATGGCTGCCAAAGATGTTGTCATCTGCCCTAACATACAGGAAAAACTAGAGTTTTCCAAGAGTAAAGCTTTTAGGTGTGAAGTGTACCCCTCATCTCATCAAGTTTTCCAAGTAAGAGACTTTGATGATGTATCTGTTGACTTGGATAAGAGAACCTGCACATGTAGAAAGTGGGAACTTAGGGGATATCCATGTAAGCATGTGTGTGCTGTGGCTGGGTTTTTACATAAGAATGCAGAAGATTATGTGGACCAGTGTTACCACAAAGATACATACATGAAGATCTATGACTTCACAATCCCTCCATTGCTAAGTGAAAAATATTGGCCAAAGGTTGATTATCCACTGGATCCACCTCCAATAAAAGTTGCTCCTGGTAGGCCTAAGAAGAACAGAAAGAGAGACCCTCATGAGGATCCTAAAAAGCCAGGAAAACTAACTAAGCATGGGGTTATAATGACATGTGGTATTTGTGGAGCAAGAGGTCATAACAAGAGAAGATGTGCTGAAAAAGGGAACATCAATACAGGTGGTATTTAGTGTAGATCTCTAATTACGCTAACTAATGTTGTAGATCTCTAATTATGCTAACTAATGTCATTTTATTGCTCATAGCTGAACCTGGATCAAAGAGAAAGAAGGGGAACATAAGGAAGAGAAAGTCAACACAGCAGTCAACACAACAGTCAACTCAACAGTCAACTCAACAGCAGTCAACTCAGCAGACAAGTCAACTCAACAGCCAACCCACCAGTCAAAGAGGGGGCAAACTGTCAGCTAAAAGAGGAAGACCTAGAGGGAAGGGCAACAGAGAAGGATGTGCTTAGTTGATGAATGTTTAACTTATGTTTGGACTATTTAGTGTTTTGTAATGCCTCTTTTGGACAAGAATCATGTAGGCTTAATGTTAAGTAATGAAACTATGTAATGTAATGACTTAATGTGGTATGTAATGTTTTGGTTAGTTAATATTATTGATGCAGGGGTAATTTGGTCATTTTACAGGTGTGGTATATATATGCAGTGGGTTATATGAGCTTTAAAGCATGCAGGGGTAATTTGGTCATTTTACAGGTGTGGTATATATATGCAGTGGGTTATATGAGCTTTAAAGCATGCAGGGGTAATTTGGTCATTTTACAGGTGTGGTATATATATGCAGTGGGTTATATGAGCTTTAAAGCTTGCAAGGGTAATTTGGTCATTTGACAGCTGTGGTATATATATGTCAGGTCTGTGTATATGACAGGTGTTTAAGAAATGGGTCAAAACAGTTGTGGTCATTTGATCAGTTTGGCTGCACTTTGGTTTGGTTATCACAAAAACATGACAAAAGGGTCAAAAGTGACAACTGTTTGCTGCACTTATGTTTGGTCATTACCTAATCACTAATATGGGTCAAAACAGATGTTTGGTCACTTATGTTTGGCTACACATTGGGTCAAAACAGACAGCTGTTTGCTGCACTTATGTTTGGTGATTACCAAATCACTAACATGGGTCAAAACAAACCACTGTTATGACAAATGTTTGGCTGCACTTTGGTTTTGTAATTACCAAATCATGACAAATGGGTCAAAACAGACTAAACAACTGTCAAGACAAATGGGTCAAAACAGACTAAACAACTGTCATTAATAACTTCAATATTGTACAACCTAATTAAATCACTTGTTCAAAATGTACATCCATAATGCAATGACAAAACACATAGTAAACAGAAATGGTTGCTTCCACATGGACTTTTTGCCAAGAATTTGTCTTTTCAGCATCGTGTTCTCTTCGAGTAGCAACCAGGCCCGGTTATAAGGGTGGGCAAGTAGGGCAATGGACCCAGGCCCAAAGACTTTGAGGGCCCAAAATTTTTAGTATTACTTGGTGCGGTGGCCTTCAATCAGCATTAAAAAGGCTTGCAGGTGTGTTAAGTACCACGCATGTTGTTCGAGTTCCAAGAATAATCTGCTCTAGTGTTTTTTTGTTTTTTGTTTGTTGTTTATTTTTTGTTTTGTTTATTATTTAAGTTACATAAATTTAAAAACGAAACAATTTTTAATAATTATTTAAGTGTTTTTTTAATCTTTTGTTATACAAAAACTAATGAAGAGAACATATTTTGGACATAATTGAGTTATTGACTTCATTTTATAGGGCCTGTTTTATTTACTCGCTCCGGGCCCAAAAATTTTCAAGGATTTTCGGAGACGGCCCTGGTAGCAACTTGTTCTGCAATTCCAAGTTCTCATTTTTCAGTTCTTGATAACTGACTGGACTTGAACTACAATTTGAATGTGCTTCCAAAAATTTGTCGAAATCTTGTTTCCACATAAAGAACTTGCAATCGGATAACTACAAAACAATATACCAACCTCAGTTTCAACAAGAATTTAAGTTCAATCCATAAGTAAACAACTTACAGGCCATTGAGGGCAACCATAAAATTGATCACCATGTCGAACACTTTTAGGACCAGCGATGCGAAGAACAGCAACAACTTCATGATGACAATACAAGTTTCCATCCAAATCAACCTTGAACAATTTAGGGGTTCGGTTCACACTCCATGATGAATTGGAAGATGAACTCATCTCGATTAGGGTTTCTGTGGGATGAATAGATGAATTGTGAGGGAATCGGAGCTTTTGCAGTGATTATGTGGGATGAATGGAGAATTAGGGTTCATTTGGGATGTCTGTGTTATAAAGGAGAAGGAGACATTACACCTCATCATCCACATCAGCATGTACAATCAGCAAAATGGTGCCACGTCGGACAAATAACTAACCAAGTTAGAGAATATTTAACTGAGTGGTGCCAGTGCAAACAAAAAGACAAGTTGGGGGTGCCGGGTGTCAAAGTGTTAGTTGCGGGTGTCATCGGCCAAAGGCCAATAGTTGCGGGTGATAAAATCCAATAACCCTTTATTTTACTTTCTAAATTTTTAATATTAGCTTGAGACTTTATATATATGTTTACTCAAGTTGAACTAAGTTTAATCTCCAAGTTGTTAAGTATCAAACTTGAATCAAGAAAAATGATATAAGAAGACGGGAAGAAATTTAGAAAGATATAGACAAATTTTTATAATTTTCATTCATAACTTTCATTAGCAAACAAACTATGGCTTATATAAGCCTTAAAGGAACAAAGGAAACCACAACTAAACCCACTAACTACACGAACCCAATGTTACGGACTCAAATAACTCAATATGCAAAACATGAAATAAAGAAATGAGTAAACTGCAATTTTACCCCCTGGGGTTTAAGCCAATTGGCACTCTGACCCCCTTCCTGGAAATAATTGCAATTTACCCCCCCCCCCAACATATGATGTTATGTCACAATATTACCCCCTGTCGTCAAATAAGTTAACAGATCTGTTAAATGGAATGTGAAATGACTATGTTACCCTTTCATATTACCCTCTATGGTTTGTTCTACTCTGCAATATTACCCCCTCTCTCATAAGCCCTCCACCACCACCACCACCATCAACCACCACTGCCACCACCACCATCTCCCCCACCAACCACCACCTCCACAACTATCACTGACGACAAAATCAACACCATGCCTTTTTTATAAATCAATAAGAATCTAAATTCCAAAATCACCACTATCGCAACAACATTAACTAGACCCCCTCCCCCTACAAAAATCCTTTTCAGATCCTGTAATCCCCCATGCTTCAGCAAACGAACTTCCAGATCCTCAAATCCCCAACTCCAATTCCAATGGAAAGCCCCCAATTCTTGAACCAAAATCAACCAATCTAGAACTCCTTAACGACTACTCACTTTTAAAAAATGAAACTGGGTTCGTTGAACCTGACGGACTCGTTGACGATGGTGCTAATGGTGGTTGGTGGTGGCTGTTGACGGTGGCGCTAATGGGTGTCGAGGTCGTAGAAGCGGAGGCGGAGGGCGGCGTCGGCGAGGTGGGTGGTGGCGAGAGTGAGTTGTGGGGTGTCGAAGAAGAGGTTTTGTTGGAGGTGGGTTTTGGTGTGGTAGGGTGAGAGGATGTCGGGGAGTTTCTGGTGGGCGGTGGAGTCCGGTAGCCGGAGCTTTACTTCAACTTCCATTGGGGTTTGGTGATGGGGCGATTCAAATCTAACACGGATGGAGTCGGCGATTCTGATCTGAAACAGATGATGATGTTGGTGGTGGTTTTGAGATTATGTTCTTGTGAGATGAAGATGATGTTCACGTTCGCTGGTGATGATGCTCATGATAAAGATTGAAGATGGAGTATTTGTGATATTGTATGTAGATGATGAAGATGACTTATGTTGAATATGGTTTATCTTGAATATGATTCTGGACTTATGATTCTCTGAACATGATGAAGATGGTTTGTGATGAATTTTGAAGATCCAGATGATGTTCATATTCTGCAATTACTGGGTGTTTGAAGATGAAACATGATTTTAATAATAATAATAAATATGGGGTAAGATTACCAAAATACCCTTACCTATAACAGTCAAACAACTGACGGCAGGGAGTAATCTTGCGACAGAACAACAATGTTGGGGGGGGGGATTGCAATTATTTCCAGGGAGAGAGTCAGAGTGCTAATTGGCTTAAACCTCAGGGGATAAAATTGCAGTTTACTCTAAAGAAATGGATATGAACGTGTGCATGTATTGTACTTCTGTCATGAAATAAAGAAATGGATATAAACACTTGAAAAACTTGGTTTTTATTGAGTGAAGTTTCTGTTGAAAATAAATTAATCAACAATAAATTTATTAATTACCGAGTTGTCAGCCAAACCAGTTTGTTCCAACTTGAGCAAACTGATTAAAGAAAGGTAGAAGGAGACTGTCCCGTTATCGGACGAATTTAAAGAACATGCAAATTAAAACCAACCTGGCGATTGAGATCGAAGATCCTTAAACGAGAAACTTGAACTGCACGGATGATTCCTGTCCTTAAAGGATTTTACGCGCTCGTATTGCTGTGAGCTGCAGCGTAAACTCCCAGGATTTAATGCAGAACTGATCTGGTATTCCAACAGCAATGGAAACCAGAAAACGCAGAAGCTGGAACGAAAACCGAATCACACAATTGAGAGAGAGAGAGCTGCGAAATTTGATGTATCGAATGAGTAGCTAGAGGCTTTTATTTATAGGTTGTGATCCTACCAGAGAATGAGAAAAACAGGGAGAGATATATCTATCCACAACCAATTCGAATTACCTATACTATACGAATTCGGTTGCTGGATATCTATCTCATACGAATTCGATTTGCTATGGGATAACCCCCACTGTTTCGAATCCATCTCTATCTCCTTCTTATCTCATCTCATTCAGTTACAGATCTGACCCACCTGAAACCGAACCTTAGCTAAAAATAAAAGCTCCTCAGCTCCTAGCGACGATGCGTACGTGCGAAGTGCAAAGTGCGCCTCAAACGCGCCCATTCGCGCCTCAAACGCGACCATTCGCGAGCTCACGGCTCGGCTCGGCTCGGCTCGGCGCGCGTGTGGGCTTAGCCCACTTCTCAACCCATTTATCACTATGGAAGCCCATAAAGGGTAATCCCTTATAAACCACTTAAAGTTCACTCCCTCCACCAATGTGGGATGGAGGAAACATACCAACTTGTATGTTCCTTTTAATATTATCTTTAATATTTCCAACAATCCCCCACCAAGTTGGAATGTTTCCTTTCACTTAGACTAATGATGTCACTAGGTGTCACGAAGATTAAACCCAGTTTATGTTGATAAACAAGAAGAGACAGATTAGATGGTGTCCTATGGAATTAAACCATTAACCTGATAGCCCCCTTCGGTTTACCCCCACACATCACCAGCTGACTTTGCGTTCTCACTGAGCGCGAATATGGCCGTGCGCTATAAATCCTTTTCATGACCCTTTAGAAGATAAACCACTAATCTTCACTCAAGGCGGCACCACCCCTAGATCATATAGGCAAAGTTTTACATCATCCACGTTGCTTGGATGCCTCCAAAACTTTGTTAAGAGCATAAGCTCACCCTTGTTCTCGGCAACGACGTACTATCATACCTCACATGGATCTATCAAATTTGATAGTACCTTCTATCGTTAAGTGACTTCGTTTTTACCCATTAAACTTGAGAAATAGGAGCACTAAGTTCAAGTTGGGTTTCCATCACTAACGATTCTATTGTGGTTTTAGACCCATGTCTCTCGCGGTATTCACAACTAAATCTCTCGTCAGAGGTTTAGTAAACGGATCTGCCAAGTTTTTACTTGTCTTGACATAGACAACCTTGATGGTACCACTTTCAAGCAGTTGTCTCACATAATTGTGCCGAAGACCTATGTGTCTTGACCTCCCATTATACACTGCATTGTATACTTTAGATAGTGTGGCCTCACTATCACAATACATGGGAATAGACGGCATTGGAACATCCCACAGACGGATGTCAATAAGTAGATCTCTAATCCACTCCGCTTCCTTGCCAGCCGCAGCTAGCGCTATGAGCTCAGCTTCCATAGTTGAGTGGGCAATACACGTCTGTTTCTTGCTCGCCCAAGAAATTGCTCCTCCTGCTAGAGTGTAAATCCACCCACTTGTAGATTTTGAATCATTGTTGCGATCAATCCAGCTTGCATCAGAATAACCTTCAAGTATTCTGGAAGATGACGTGTATGTCAGTTCTAAGTTACTGGTCCTTTTCAGGTATCCAAGTACTTTGCCCACTGCCTTCCAGTGTTCTGTCCCTGGATTAACAGTATACTGACTCAGTTTGCTTACAGCAAAAGCAATGTCAGGACGAGTGCAATGCGTTGCATACATCATACTTCCAATAGCACTCGCATACTCCAGTTGAGCCACTGCTCTTCCAGAGTTCACATTAAGTTTCACACTTGGATCAAACGGAGTATTAAACTCTTTAATATTTAAGTGTTGAAACTTAGTCAGAATTTTCTCTATGTAATGAGATTGACTTAGAGAAATCTGACTTCCAGTTCTCTTCACCTTGATCCCAAGAATGGTATCAACTTCTCCTAGATCTTTCATCTTAAAGTTCGAGGACAAATATTTCTTAGTTTCAGAAATACCTTCAAGGTGAGTGCTAATGATCAACATATCATCAACATAAAGACAAATCACGACTGTATAACCGGGTTCGCATTTAGTATAAATACATCTGTCAGCACTGTTGTGTCGAAACCCGAAAGCAGTCACAGTGGTGTCAAATCTCTCATGCCACTGTTTAGGAGCTTGCTTCAAACCATACAGAGATTTAATAAGTCTACACACTTTGTTCTCTTGTCCAGGCATCACAAACCCTTCTGGTTGCTCCAAATAAATCTCCTCATTTAGATACCCATTTAGAAATGCTGTCTTTACATCCATTTGATGAATGTACAGCCCTTTCAAAGCAGACACCGCTATTAGAGTTCTAATAGAACTTATTCTAGCCACAGGTGCATAGGTATCAAAATAGTCGATCCCTTCTCTCTGCCTATACCCTTTAGCAACTAATCTCGCTTTATAGGCAGAGATGGATCCATCTGGATGATACTTCTTTTTGAAAATCCATTTGGATCCAATAGGTCTCTTTCCCTTGGGTAGATCAGCTAACTCCCAAGTTCCATTTCCCATAATGGAATCCATTTCATCATTGACTGCCTCCTTCCACAAAGGGGCATCTCTTGATGACATTGCTTCACTGTAAGTTTTAGGATCATCATCCAAATTTACAGCGAAAATGACCTCTCTCGTCACTTTCTTTTGAGTTCCTTCAACCAGGTAAGAAAAGAAATCATCTCCATAACTTTTCTCTTTTCTAACTCTAGTACTTTTCCTTGGTTCTTCAACTATTGGTGAGGGTTGAACCCTTTTCTCAGAAGTACTAGAAGTTGTGGTGCCATTTGAGTTTTCATCATCTCTAGAAAACTTGTTCTCAAAGAATTCCACATCTCTGGATTCTACAACTATACCTGATTCGTCATCCAACAATCGGTAAGATTTACTATGCGAAGCATATCCAATGAATACACTCTTGAAAGCTCGTTCTCCCAGTTTGAGTGTCTTTGGATCAGGTACGCGATAGTAGGCAAGACACCCCCAAACCCTCAAATGCTCTAGGTTTGGTTTTCTTCCTTTCCACAACTCATATGGACTTGTAGGTATCACACGACTAGTGATCCTATTGTGAACATAACATGCGGTTAACACAGCTTCCCCCCACATATTACGAGGTAGACCCGATTGATTTAACATACAGTTAGCCATCTCTACCAAAGTTCGGTTCTTTCTCTCAGCCAAACCATTTTGTTGGGGAGTATAAGGTGCAGTTCTCTCATGTATGATGCCTTCTTCTTCGCAGAATGCATCAAACTTTCGGTTAAAGTATTCTCCGCCTCTGTCCGAGCGAAGAATTTTAATGCGTTTCTCCTTTTGTTTTTCGACCTCAGCCTTATATATTTTGAATGCCTCAAAAGCTTCGTCTTTTGAATGCAACAAATAAACATATAAGTATCGGCTCGAGTCATCGCAGAAAGTGATAAAGTATCTCTTACCCCCACGAGTAAGAACTCCATTTAGTTCACAAATATCTGAATGAATTAGTTCTAGTAGTGATGTATTGCGTTTATGAACACTTGGAAAAGGTTTCTTTGTGAATTTTGATTTAACACAAGTTTCGCATTTTTCAAAGTCTTTATCTTTTAATTTTAATAAACCTTTAGTTTGCATTTTTTCAATGTTTTTAATATTTGTATGAGCTAAACGTTTATGCCATAAAGAAATTGAACAAGCGATATAATCAGAAGACATAATTTCATTCAAATCAAAACCAATTGCATTACATTCACCAATACTAGAACTAACACTACCACCACTATCACTATCACTTTCATTCCCAAACCCATCAATCACTGAAACGCCCCCTTCATCCGAATCTTCTTCATCAATCCCATCTTCCGCCAAGTCAAGACGATACATTCCACCCGTGTTCTTTGCTTGACCCACATAGATGTCATTTAGAGAAAACTTCACACGAAGATTCTTGATAACCAGCTAGTAACCATTCCGATCAAATTTATCAGCAGAAACCAGACCCTTGGTGATACCAGGAACATGCAACACGTCCTGAAGGGTAACCACTTGACCATCTCTAAAGTTTAGTCGCACCGTGCCTTTACCATGTACTTCTACACGATGTCCATCAGCACACACCACCACTGTTCCTTGAGGAACAGGAGCATAAGTAATAAACGAGCCACGATTCCCACAAACATGAACAGTTGCTCCAAAATCCAAGAACCATCCTCTACATGCCACAATGCGTGTATATTGAGAAAGCATGTTAACTTCACCAAGACCCACACTGGCCACTAGATTGGCGACTTTCTCAACATCAACAGCACTTGTAGAACCAACCGTAGATCCAGATTTCCTCTGAGAGCACTCTCGTGCATAATGCCCTATTTCTCCACAAACATGGCATTTACCAGACCTCTTTGGTTGATGGTTGTTAGTGTGTTGTGTCTTCTTGAATTCTTTTTTCTTTGGTGCTGTAAACTTCTTATTCTTTGATGATGCCCCTTTTCCCTTTTGACCAGATCCTCCAGCAACATGATTCACACTCGATCCAACTTTACCCCTTTTGTCCCTGTTGCGCGTTTCCTCCTCAATTCGAAGGTGCTTCAACAGTTCATCCAAAGAGTAGTCCTCAGACTTGTGCATCATTCTCTTTGAGAAATCTTTCCAATTAGGAGGCAATTTTGCAATAATGACCCCTACTTGAAATATTTCTGGCAGCGGAATAGAAAGTGCAGTCAATTTGTTAACAAGAACTTGGAGTTCATGCACTTGCTCCAGGATTGACTTGTCATCGACCATTTGGAAGTCTAAGTACTTGGCAATAAGGTATTTGTTAGTACCTTCTTCATGAGCCTTGTACTTATCTTCCAAAGCTTTCCACAATTCTCTAGCACTTTTTACCGGCGCGTACAAGTCATAGAGACGATCCGAAAGAGAGTTTTTGATGTGGCCCAGGCAAAGATCTTCAGCTTCCTTACGGACAAGTCTTTGCTTTGCCAAATCTGCATCTGGTAGCTCTCCTGCCTCACGAGGAGGGTCATCAGGGATTGCAGGCAAATCAGGATCAAGGATATAGTAAAGTTTCAGCACAACTAGCATGAACTTAACCTTGTCCGCCCAGCGGGTATAGTTCTGACCATCGAATCTGTCCAACTTGACAAACTCTTGATTCATGAATCTCAGATTGGCTGTTGGTAGTTCAGCGTCCATTAATTCTGGTGATTAAACACAAAAATAAAATTCTTTAAGATTGTTGAAAATAAATTAATCAACAATAAATTTATTAATTACCGAGTTGTCAGCCAAACCAGTTTGTTCCAACTTGAGCAAACTGATTAAAGAAAGGTAGAAGGAGACTGTCCCGTTATCGGACGAATTTAAAGAACATGCAAATTAAAACCAACCTGGCGATTGAGATCGAAGATCCTTAAACGAGAAACTTGAACTGCACGGATGATTCCTGTCCTTAAAGGATTTTACGCGCTCGTATTGCTGTGAGCTGCAGCGTAAACTCCCAGGATTTAATGCAGAACTGATCTGGTATCCAACAGCAATGGAAACCAGAAAACTCAGAAGCTGGAACGAAAACCGAATCACACAATTGAGAGAGAGAGAGCTGCGAAATTTGATGTATCGAATGAGTAGCTAGAGGCTTTTATTTATAGGTTGTGATCCTACCAGAGAATGAGAAAAACAGGGAGAGATATATCTATCCACAACCAATTCGAATTACCTATACTATACGAATTCGGTTGCTGGATATCTATCTCATACGAATTCGATTTGCTATGGGATAACCCCCACTGTTTCGAATCCATCTCTATCTCCTTCAGTTAGAAGTGCAAAGTGCGCCTCAAACGCGCCCATTCGCGAGCTCTCGGCTCGGCTCGGCGCGCGTGTGGGCTTAGCCCACTTCTCAACCCATTTATCACTATGGAAGCCCATAAAGGGTAATCCCTTATAAACCACTTAAAGTTCACTCCCTCCACCAATGTGGGATGGAGGAAACATACCAACTTGTATGTTCCTTTTAATATTATCTTTAATATTTCCAACAGTTTCTTGTAAGTTTTATGTGAAAAGAGATAGTTTTGTAGAACTCAATGCGTAACAAAGTTCAAAGTGGAGATTTATTATATCGTTAAAAACTTACTTAAAGAGGTTAACCTAGATAAACATACTTGGTCGTAATTACTATTTTCGTTATTTTTCCATAAGAAAAAAAACTACAAAAAATTATAGAAAGTGGAAATATGATGGAAGAAAGAAATGAGTGTTGATATGCATGTGGTTGGTTTTATGAAAATAAAACTTATGCATAATAACCATATTTCAGTATGCCTATTTAAAAAATTATGTTAGCCCTAAGACAACTTATAAGTTTTTTAAGCTACTCGGGTCAAAATCTAATAGAGATCAACCCACCACAATATAATAAGTTTGTGGATGGAGTCGGGTTAGGCATGTGTTAGGCCTTGTGGTAACAATATTCCAAAAGTTAGGTTTGTGAGGCAGTGAAGATGGCGATGTTGGCAAGTTTCGTCCAAAACAAAGGACTTTTCACATGCATAAAGGCGGCATTGATCGGTTGCGATGATGGTGTTCGAGCTCTAATAGCAGACCACAACCAACCCAGTTTTTAGACAATTATGATTAGGGTTATTTTTTTGTTCCCCAAAGTTAGTCAAGATGCACAAATGCACAATCCTTAATTTGAATATGATTAATCACATCCCATCTAGTCATCTACTCTTGATCGTCTTTAACCGAATGGGTTTGCGTTCGGTTACCCACATCATATCCCAGCAACAAAAGCTTTGGGCTTTCCAAGTTATAATTTGTTCAAATATGGAAATCATAGTTGTGTTGTGTATTATAAATAATCATCTATTATTATATTTTACATTATAAAAAAACAACATATTAACTCAACAACAATAGCAACGGCAGCGGCGGCGACGACGATAAGAACATCACATTAGTAATAGTAATATGGGGCGGTATCTACGCCATATTCCTTAACATCAAGGAAACTCAATAAAGAGAAGTAACCGAGGATGTTTTGAAACTATTCTTCATGTCTAGGGTTGCTTTATGAGCCAAATCAACTTCAGCTCAGGATCGAAATCAAACGAGCTAGCTCGACATTAAACGAGCTAGCTTGACTCAATCGTAAAAAAAAACCCAAGTCAACTCGTTTAAAATAAAAGTGATAATTAATATTTACTTTAATGTTGAAGTAAAATTATTATACATATTAATTTAAATTGGTCATGAATAGTATTGTGATTTTTTTTTTTTTTTTTGAGTTTTTTAATTAAAAAATTATTTATCATTTAGTTTATTTTTAACACCTTGCTCATGTTAGTTTTTTTTTTAATCTAACTATATAACTATACTTTTTAAACATTGTGGTAGAGTTTTCCATGAAAATGGATATCGTGCCGCTATCATACCCAAATAGAACATGAACCGACAATGTGTATTTACCTTTTTTTGCATTCAAAACAACATATTTTTTTGTATTGTATATTATACGAGTGCCGATAACAATATTAAAAATGTATTTTTTATTGTAAACTATAGAGTCTCGATATGTGACGCATCTAATCGATTTCGACCAAATAACATCGGTACCGATATTGGCAATATTAGAAACCAATATTTGTTTTTTAAGTTTTTGAGATATAAAAGATGTGTCGATACCCTTTTGAGGATATCACGACTTTATTTCTTTAGTTTTCTCATTCAGTTACTATAGCGAGTGTCGGTATTGAAACGAACCTAACCGGACTGATAATAACTAAGTTACCGCTGCATAGCGCGGGGGAAAACCTACTAGTTAATATTAAAGTAGACTCTAGTGGGCTTATGGGCCATATTTTTGTGGGCTACTCTATAAATAGAAATGAGTTTTAACTTCTAAACATTGAAAATTTGGGTTTTAATTTAGACTATTAAAACGAGCGACTTTCTCGGCTGAGCCCGAATAGTTTATAACTAAGTTGGTTTTTTACCCTAAATTTGAAGACTTGATAATATTCCAAATAACATTTAAATGACAATCATCTATGTTAATAAGGTAAGAAAATCGTTCATTTTCAAGTAGAAAGAAAAGAAATCGACCTCAAAAGTCAACCTATTCATCTTTTTTAAAACATCATCATCATACTCGTAAATCCTACCAATAGCAAAGCTAAGGTAGGGTCTGAGGAGGGTAAGATGTAGACAGCCTTACCTCTACCCCGTAGGAATAGAGAGGTTGCTTCCAGTGAGACCCCCGACTCGATAGTAGTTTTGCATCAAGCCTTCCTTGGACATAAGGCACATAACACTCAACAATCGAGACAAAGGTCGATTAGTGCATGTACCCTTTTGTCTTTCGGCTATCAACGCTACCACATGATGCATGATTAACCGCCTGACGCTTTTAACGATATTTTCACGATATTAGTAAAATAACGTTAAAATTAATGCAATTTCACTTTTACCCCCGAGAGCCCACATATATATACATTATATGCGCACACCGCAGGGCGTATCATTTTTTCAAAACAAGTACCTCAAAGTCAATGGAATACTCCCTAACCCGAAGATGGGGGATGGTGATGTTTAGCCTGCTTTGAGTTATTGGCTTGTGCAGTTGAGTCATTTTTTTAATGGGATTAAAAGCATTCACATTGAACTTCTTACCCCCAATTTTATAATTACACTAAAATATTCAGTACTTTTTCTCCCTCATTATTAATTAGATAAAAAATTTATACATTTTATCATTATATTTTCTCACCCACTCACAACCCCTTTAAAAAATACATATGTGTGAACAGTGTTTTCCGTATATTTACATATGAATAGTAACATTTTATTTCTTTTCCACTCATAACCATTCCTTATAATATAAATAACACACAAATATATAGGGGAACCATTATGAATGCTCTAAGAATATACATTGGTCCTCAAACTATTTTCAAATCTTAGACTACTTGGTGTGGAGAGGCTTGAAGAAGGGGCATGAAGCGACACGTGGCAGACATGTTAGGAGAGAGGAATTTCTCCTTCAAGCCCCAAAAAGCGCGGGTTGGGAAGAGGTATGGAATGAGCCCACCTTTTCTTTTATTGTTTTTAAAAATAAAATAAAAAATAAACAATCCATTAATAAACAACCTCCGAACACAACCTACCACTCATGCGTAGACATGGGCAAAAAAAAACGGTTTTTTAACCGAAACCGGTTAATAACCGTAACCGAAACCGGTTTTTAACCGGTACCAAAATAACCGGTTTAGGTTTTTTAATAACCGGCGGTTCCTAACCGGTTTTAGTTATTCTTATCAATAACCGGTTTTTAACCGGTTAATAAAAACCGGTTTTTTAGAGTGTTAATAATAACCGGTTTTTAACCGGTTCCTAACCGGTTTTTAACCGGTTCCTAACCGGTTTTTTTACATGTTAACCGGTTTATTATAACCGGTCGGTTATTAACGGTTAATGATGTTCAGCTTGAATAACCGGTTATTAACCGGTCGGTTATTAACCGTAACCGGTTTTTTTTTCTTGGCCCATTAACAGCAAAAACCGGTTAACCGGTTTCGGTTAAGAAATTAACCGAAATGTGCACCTCTACTCATGCGCACTAGAGGTGTTCAAAATTATCCGTATATGAAAATCCGATCTGAAATATCTGATATCCGAATCCGAAATATTCGAAAATTCGGATATCCGAATTTTCAGATTCGGATAGTGATTTTAAAAATTTTCGAATATTTCGGATATCCGAAATATCCGAAAATTGTTTTTTTATTTTTTTGGATATCCGAAGTATCCGAAAAATATCTGAAATATCCGGTTCCGAATATAAAAACAAATTAAATAAAAAATTGGATATTCGGATATCCGATTCACTATCCGATCCGATATCCGATTTTAAACACCCCTAAATTGCGCACCACATAACCTCCCAAAAAAGTCCCACACCGGCGAAGAATTCCCTTCCCACGCCACTCCCATGTAGGGGTGTTCATGAGCCGATCCGATCCGATCGAGGGTCTGCTCATGCTCGGATTGAATTACAACCGATCCAATCCGATCGGATCGAATTTGCAAAACCGAGCACAAAAGTGATGCTCATGCTCGGATTGAATTTGAATCGATCGGATCGTTTTTGCTCGGTTTCGCTCAGTTTTTATCAAATCCTAACTAAAATCGAGTGGATCGTTTTCGCTCGGTTTCGCTCAATTGAATTATGAGGCTGCGTTCAACAAAAACAAATCTTAATTTAATTAAAAATGTCCAACACTTTACTAACAAAAGCAATACATAACTAAAATCATGATTCTAAAAATGTTCTTAACAATATCAAGAAGCACAAAATGAAGTGCGAAATACAAATTGTCATTTAGTTCAAAAGCCATAAACTTCTGGTGTTAGATTTTGGTGTGTGGCAAGGCAACTGGCAGCGGCGATATGCAGATCTTCGAAGTTCGAACAATCAATTTATGAATATTGTTTTAGGAATTAGGGATTTAGGGTTAGTATATTTTTTGGGCTCTAATATTTAATATCTATAATATATATATATTAACAAAAATAATTCGAGCGAAACTGAGCGATCGACGAGCGAGCGGACCTTTGCTCATGCTTGGATTGAAGTTGAATCAAACCGATCCGAGCGGCTCATTTACAAACTGAGGGGGAATCGAACGATCTTTTTTCGAGCGATCGTCGAGCAGTTTGGACAACCCTACTCCCATGCCCTTATACAGGGCAGTGTGCCCGACGTGGTTGAGGCTCCCACGCCACCACACCGTATAAACTTATGAGATAGACCAATAAATGGAAGTGGGGGACAATAAAATAGTAATACTGCCCATGTCGTGATGGCATATTTTTCAGATTTTATCTTATACGGTCGGCTCAAACTCTAAAATTTAGTCAATTTAATCACTATTAACATAATGGGAGTAAAATGTTAAAATCGTCTATATGTGGTTTGAGTAGATTTGCCATCAGGTTTGCAATTTATTTTCATTTCCATCCAATTAGCTAACTCTTTTTAAATGTAACGTTAAGTGAGGGGCTTTTTGGACTTTTTTTCGCATTGGGTTTTTATTTTAATCAATTAAGATAAAATTTAGCATTTGCTTTTTTTTTAATTGACAAACTACCCTCTTAATAAAAACCAGTAATAAAAACAAAATAAATTAGAAAATATAAATATTAATTCAAACCTTTCTTCTCTCTAATTTATCATTGCCACTGGTGACCATTAGGGTTTTCAGATGAGTGGCGATTCCAACCAAATGACCTCTACTCCTCGAGTTGTTTACTTTGTTAAAACTTAAAAGCGAGTTTTACATGCAAAGGAGAGCAAGCCAATGTTTTAATATCCGGTTTTTATACCGTACCAGATTTGGCTTAAAAAATGTTTAGCCGGGTGTATCGGGTGCTTCAACCGGGTGTACCGGGCTATTAACCGGTTTTATCGGATGGTTCAACCGGTATAACCGGCCGGTTTGAACCTGCTTTTAAAACATTGGAGCAAGCTCTCTTTGTCCATTGACCATTGAATATCTTTTGTTTTTTTACAAAGTTATAATCTATAGCTAATAAACAAGTTATTGGTTGCATCATATGTTAAAATTACGTGAGCTCAAATTTATATTTTCTTGTGCTTTGATTTCACCCTTTTGTATTTTATTTCTTAATTTAAAAAGTTAATTAAAAAATCAATCATATTATATCTTAAAATATCGTTTAATAATTCTAAACTAAATCTCTATTATTAACCATTTAATATTTCATTTATTCAACTCATATAATACATGGGTTTCTAACCTAGTAATATTATCTATTAAGGTCCTCTTCAATATCTAACTACTATAATAAAAGAAACCAACTTTTAGACACGTGTCATTCATTGTAGGTATTCTCAAATCTATATTTATCTAAATAAATAAATAATAAATTAATATTAAATATTCTCATACTTTAATAAAATATTATCCTCAAATATAAATTGTTAATTTAATATATTTTTAAAACAAATATCTCTCTTATCTACTTATCTTATATTAAATATATAAATAATAAATTAATGAGTTAATTGCTCGGATGGTCCCTGTAGTTTAACGTTTTTTCACGTTTAGTCCCCACCTTTTGAAAATAGCAGGTATGCTCCCTATGGTTTGTTATTTTGTTACTCGGATAGTCCCTGAGTAGATATCAGTTAGTTTGGAAATAGCAGGTATGCTCCCTATGGTTTGTCATTTTGTTACTCGGATAGTCCCCTGATATTTACTCAGGGGACTATCCGAGTAGCAAAATGACAA
>JARYGA010047408.1:0-62071 GCA_030545235.1 Helianthus tuberosus
CCATGATTTGTTCGTTTAAGGGTATAAACATCATGTAGGGTTATTGTAAAGTATATTTATTCACTGTTGACATTTAGAACCCGTATATTCACATACTTTCCAGGTTTATCAACTTTAGTCCTTCAAGAACATTCTTTCACACGTTCAACTTATGACACGTGTCAACACATTATAGGACGTGAATTTTTCGAGGTGTTACATTCCAGAAGAAGAACAAGATGATGAAGGAATCAACTGGGATGAAATTCTTCCAGAAGAAGAATATGGATTCAACAAACATAGTGCTTTTGTTGCGGTTGTGAAAGAGAAAACAATAGAAGAGATTTTGAAAGAGAAGACATACAGAGAGAGATGTATTGTTGGGTATCGAATCGAAGAAATGGAGAAAGAATATGAAGAATCAAAGAATTATGGAAGGTATGACTAGAAACGAGAATGTTATGTCAATAGCAAAGGTGAACCAGTTGTTCATCCCAAAAGAAGTGGTCTATAATGATGTTCTTGCAGTAATCCCTCTATCTGGCGAGTTCTATTCAAATGTCGCAAATGATAAGAATTATGAGAAAAAGCTGGATAAAATAATAAGAGATGTCATGACAGCGAGTCTAAGACAGAGAGATGAAGAGAGGATGAACAAGAATGTTGAAACTTTGGTGGATGAATTGAAGAAGGTTGCTGAGGAACAAAAGAGTGAAGGTGAAAAAGAAGAAGAAACAGTTGGTGAAGAAGCTGTTACTGAAGAACAGCAAAATGAAGAAGATCTGAAGAAGAAAGAGGAAGTTGATGAGAAGTTGGAAAGATCGGTTGACGTGATTGATGCTGGTGAAGCTGTTGTCGAGGAACAGCAGGAAAAGGAGATTGATCAGAAGCAGACGGCAGAAAAAGCCGATGTGCCGATCACTGAGGTAAATACTTCAACTGAATCATTCGAGTCTTAAATAAAACTATTGAACAGTGCAAGAAATGCGTGGAAACGTGCAGTGCTTGTACTGAAAAAGATGAAAAATTCAGAACAAGTGTAACACCCCAAATTTCGTATGTTATAAAATAATATTATATTCGTGATGCTAGATAACAGAATACGGTAACTAATAAACGGTACCGTGAGAAAGTGATAGTAAGATTAAAATACATGTATGTAACTAAGTTAACCAAAGGAAGGGTAACCTAGTTAATAAGAAAAGAAAGAATATGGCATGTTTTAAAAAGAAAGGGGCTTAATGTGAAAATTATGGAATTAAAACCCTTAATAAAAATTTTGGTCAGTAAGTGAATGGGGGTGTGTGTGCACGATCGAGAGAAAGGGGCAGGGGGAAACCCTTCATCAAAAATCTTGCAAATTGACCAAAATTGAGAAGGTTTAGGGCTGAATTCTAAGTGCATGAGTTAGGATTGTTCATCCCCCAAGTGAAATTGATATAAAGTAAGTTTAATTTTATGTTTTTGGTTAAGTTTGATAAAGTGGGTTGTGGAAGTTGTGATTATGTATGGAATTAAACATGTTTGCTAGATGATATGAACAACTAGGAATGTAAATTATGCTTGAATATGTTATGTTGATGAACTTAGGGTAAAAACCCACTTGAATGTCATAAAATGATCAAAGAATTGTGAAACCCTATAGCCTAATTAGTATGATGTTGATGAAATTTTTATGAGTAATTGATTTAGAACTATATGTTCATAGTTAGGATGGTAAATTGTGGAATTTGGGATGTTTATGTTAATCAATGAATGAATTAGGAAAATTATGCTTAAGATGCTTGTACATTATGCTAAACTAATGATACGCACACAATGTGTTCGATGAAATGCCTAAGTTGGTTTATTTATGGTTTTATATGAATACTTGATAAGTTGATGTAACACGTTTATGGTAAAGACGTATGTGATTAGTAGACATCATAATGTATGGTAAAGAATATGAAAGCAATAAAAGCTAAGTATATGAAATTATGACGTATAGGAACAAGAAAGAAGAAGGAACCAGTCTATCCAAGGCAAAAGAACGCAAGACCACGGTAAGTTCATATGAACTTCATTTTCTCTACTTGTAGACTTGCGAATGTTAGTTTGGGTAATTAAATCCTAGTGTGGAATTTTTACGCTTGTTCATGGTAAAATTGTGTTATGTTGAGTATTGGTAATGGATAGGAAGTGTATTAGCAATGGATGCGTTTTAACCTGCTTCAAGTGGGTCGAAATATTAAAGGAAGGATAATGTAATGGTTTAAGTAAAGACTTGTAGATAACGAGTCGAAATGAGGAAAAAGCGTTGAAAGTGTATGGTATGAATTGATCCGTTATGAATGGGTCGAAAGTCTTACATGTTGAATGTATTCGAAAAGCAAGAATAAATGAGCATGAAGAAATTTCATGCTAGAATGGAAAGAATGATTTTAATAAGGATGTTGATAAAATGATTTATTTCGCTAATGGGTTGAATTAGAATAAGTAAAGGATAGCCATTAAATTTGCTTTGAGATTTGAACTAATGAATGTTTACGTTATGTTAGGTAAATCCCGCTCTTGACGATGCGAGCTCGGACCGAACACACTACATAGCCCTTATGCGCTTCCGGTTAAAGTCGTCTTTTGTAAATGGGTCAAAATGTTTTCATAATGTAAATGTTAAATTTATGTCTAGGATGTTTCCTAAGTAAGTTAGGATTTTAAAATATTGTATGGTTATTACTTTTATGTCTTTTGAAACATGTCGTAGAATTTAGTAAGAATGATGATTATTTAAAACAGGGAATCGCTTTTCGTACGAACGGGTCATGCCAATTTTTTGTCAAAAATTAGTGTGTTATTTTAATATATTTGAATGTTGGAAAAAAAAAGTGGGCGTTACAAGTTGGTATCAGAGCCGAGGTTTGAGGGATTCAAGTATTAGAGTTAAAATGCTTGAACTCAAACCGAAAGCTCGTATGAAGGTGTGTTCGTTCCGAAGAGCTATGCAAGTAAGTAAATCGTAAATATGATTATGATTTTAGTTAGAAATAAAAAGGGATTTATAGGATTTTGTTTATAAACTGAGTTTTAAGGCAAATGATGATGTTAAACGGGTTCGTATTTAAATTACGGACACGTAGGAAAAAGAATCGAGTAAAACGGACTAGTAGAACTATAGATATGAGGTTTTAAAGTTAGGAATTTAGAAAAGGTTGGAGCTGGGCAAATGCAGCAACACAGTACCAAACCTTCTGTCAAAAATGGAGATTTACCGTCGCGTCACGCGACCTCTGTCGCGCCCCGCGACACAATAGGAGTAGTTTTTCGCGGCCTGCGAGGGCTTCAATCGTAGGCAAATTTTTTTTTATTTTGTTGAATTTGATTGGGGACTGCTTTTAACTAGTTTCTAAAGCCTCATAATCAATGTTTAAGATAACTTTTTGTGTTAAGGATGACGGGGGAAGTATATAAGAAGAATGAAAGGGTAAAATTGTTGCGAACAAAGATTTTGATCTACACGATACGACATGATCGTCGATGACGATAATGCATGAAGCATGAAACGTAAATTGATTATAGTATGATAAAATGAGTTTAAATATGATGAAGAAAAGCATGAAAAAGAAATTTAATGAATGAAATGAATTTTTATGTAGATGGCGGACAATGTAAACATGAATGATAATGAAACCGTGAATATAAGTTGAGTAACACGAAGACAATTAGTTAAAGAACGAAGGAATAAGAAGTAAGTGTAAGAATGAATGTATGTTTTGATTAACATGTGTAGAATGTTCGTAATGAAGGATAGTATGGTTTTATGACCTGCGGAAATGAATTATTGAAAGAAAAATAATGCATGAATGATAAAGAAATGAATGATGAATGGTATGCGGTGAGGTCACGAAGTGACCGTTAACACCAAGAATGATGAATGGTATGCGGTGAGGTCACGAAGTGACCGTTAACACCAAGAATGATGAATGGTATGCGGTGAGGTCACGAAGTGACCTTTAACACCAAGGATGATGAATAGTATGCCGTGTGGGCACGAAGTAGCCGTTAACACCGAGGATGATGAAAGGAATGCGGTATGGTCACTAAGTGGGTATTAGCACCCAGAATTATGAAATAAAAGCATGATAACCATAATTAAAAAGGATAAAGGTCAATAAGACGTAAGCATGATGGCATGAAGTAACATATAACGAAGTGAAAAGTTATATATAAAATTAACGAATGTTTAATAAGTAATAGAATGAAAGTCATTGAAATATGTTAGACATATTAACATGTTTCATAAACTATGTGATAGAATATTTCTTAAGGCAAATCCAAAAGTTTCGTTAAGTTTCCGAAAATGCAACCTATGATATTAGGATCCTCTAAATGACAACCGGGTCATGTTGAAATGTTTAGAAGTAAGAACGTATATGATTGGAAGGTTGTGAATGAAGTTCTAGTTGGGTTTATCAACCCTATAATGAGAGATATGTGGTGTAGTCATAAAGGACCGTTAACACCTAGCATGAAAGAAAGGAAAGTATAATTTTTTTTTAATTTTTTTAAATGAAAAGAATGGAATGAACATGACCAAAGAATAAATTATAGTAATGATCTCGAATGATATAGTAGATGGCTGATGAAAACGAAGAAATTGTTAATAAAATATGTTCCGAGTAGCGAGTGGTGAGAGAAAGTAAGTAAGAAGGATGAGGGATTCTATTCCCCTATGAACGAAAGGCATGTGTGATGTGGCCTATCGTGACCGACGTTGATGATAATGTACAAGTGGAATGAAAGTTATTGAAATGTGATTATGAATGCATCAATGTAACTTGAGATGACATGGAAAGTAAATGAAGTAATGAATGTAGAAAATGCTTAATTGTAGATGACGGACGAAGGAAACACAAACGATAACAAATGACATGGTGGGAAGGAATAAAAGCAATGATTACGAAAGAGGATGGTATAGTCCTAGAATGTAATGAAAGGTAGGAATGATAATTACGATTAAGCTTAGAAAATATTGAATATGAAAGGATGATAGAATTTCAAGAATAGTATGGTCCTAAGGATAAAAAAATTGTCAAACAAAAAAGTAAATGTTAGTAGAACTAAAATTTTAAGGGAAAATATTTATGTGGTAAGCATAGATAGAGCCTTAAGAAAGGGTCGTAGACGGATGAAAGTTAGAGTCGTTAGGTGGGAAGGAAAGTATGAAAGCAAATGAGGAGATGCTTTTTCTCCACCTAACTAAAGATAAGTATAAACATAACAAGTAAATGGCACAGATAGCCTGGTTGGTCAAGCATAATGTAGGATTAAAATAACATATACACACACACATATATATAAGTAATGTGTATGTGAACGTATGTGAGATATGTTGCCGCTGGTTGTGGGAATATGAGTAGGGATATGTTGATAGTTAATCGTCGTAGACCTAAATGGGATATACGAGTGAGAGTAAAACATATGACAAATATGGTAACATATGATGGTGTAAGGAATTATATATATACATAGAAAGATGTTGAGGTAATAAGATTATGATGAAAGAAGTATGCTCCGAACACGTTGCGTATTAAGCATGTGATGATCGACTTATGAGGACTAAAATGAATAATGGGCTAAGACCTAGATGGATGATTTAAGTACCGACGAGGATAGAAATTTTGCAAGATATGGTAAAGTGATAACAAGTAGGTCTAAAATCAATAAGGAAGTACAAATGTGCGAATTAGTTCATACTGTAGGAATGGATTAATAAGCAACTAATGGTAATAGAGTTACTAAATGTTTGAGGCCAGTATATGTATATGTATATATATTCACATACACATACATTAGTAGTCAAAGTTTTTACGTCACATTAGGGGGTGACTAGGAAGAATGATGATGTTAATAATAAAGGAATCAAGTAGTAGGCTCATGGTGGGCATTATTGATTCAAACAGCATAGTGAAGGAACAATGTATGGTTAGTGACTTGGAAGGCAGAAGTAAATGACTCATAATGCTAGTAAGTAAATTATAATCTTCATATCAATATAGGAAATGATGACGACTATAAATTTTTGTTTATTGTAGAGTAAGATTAATAAATGTATTGAAATGTCATGATGGAAAGATAGTAAGAGTCGATCCACATATCGGAAAATGGGTAATAGAAAAGAATGAAAAGCGAGGAACTGTTAAGGAAGCGGGGTACACACTTAGTATGCCAAATTTAGAATAATTAGAAAGAACTATATGGAAAATGTGAAAGGTTAACGTCGAAGGAAGCTAGAATGAAAATATAAGAATGCGTAACTGTTAGAGGAGGAATGTTACATAAAGAGGGGTTGAGTGGAATGTAAAATATGATAAATATTTGAATGGGTATTTGAATAAATCTAACCCTCTGACGAGTTCCCTATCGTATGTGAGGAATTATTAGAAGATAAACCTCTAAAGAAAAGTTTGAGAGTTAAAGTTTTTATACGCATGATTCTTGGTTCGTATTATAAAACAACCCTACGTGGTAGAATGTAATCTCAATTATCGATTGAATGGTTGTGCCGAGTTTTATGTAACTCATACGTGAAATGGAGTGGCATATGTAATAAGCTTATAATCTCGTATGTAGCGGAACCTAGGTTGATAAGAATTAACCCTTTTGAGGTACAATGTTGGGTAATTGCCTTAGTATTACAATTGCTAGAAGGAATGACGTATGTATGGCGGCTATGGAATGTGATAACAAGTATAGCTGAGTATGACACCTCGAGTGTAATATGAGTTGCTCAAATGTAAGTATTGATTACACGATCATATTGATAGCGTGATTAAAGACTTATATTGGCCCTTGTAACCTAGGGATAGACGGTAAAGAGGATTAGAGCAGGATAATATGTACACGATTTGTATAAATGTATACACTAAGTTGTGGTTAACCATGCAGTTATGATGGATCATCAGTGGAAGAAACATTGGTCTCGGGTAAAGATTATACGAAGGAATTACAAGAAAAGTATGAAAAGACCTATCAAGAAAATGATATGAAAGAAATTTTGCTTGATATTAGCCTTGGAAGGATGGGGAGTATGTAGAAACTAAATAGTTAGAAACTATTGAATGATGTTTGGTTTGTGATTTATTATGAATGAATAGGAATGAACGAGTATGAACATTATGATAATTATTTCCCCTAAGTAGATTTTAGAGGTATGCGAGAATGAATAATCTGACAGATAGGTTTTAAGAAATCATCTTGAACAACTGAATGATAATCATGAAATAATGTAATAGGATCGCTTTGATTCATACAAGATTGAATTACCAAATGTATTAGACAAGTTTCGAGTAGTAACGACCGATTCATCACGAGGGATGATCGAATGAAAGCATGTTATCGAAGTTCGAGGTATGTAATTACGAAGGGATACAGATTAACTCGTCAGAATGTATATATTCAGGTTTCGGGGACGAAACCTTCTTTAAGGGGGGTAGACTTGTAACACCCCAAATTTCGTATGTTATAAAATAATATTATATTCGTGATGCTAGATAACAGAATATGGTAACTAATAAACGGTACCGTGAGAAAGTGATAGTAAGATTAAAATACATGTATGTAACTAAGTTAACCAAAGGAAGGGTAACCTAGTTAATAAGAAAAGAAAGAATATGGCATGTTTTAAAAAGAAAGGGGCTGAATGTGAAAATTATGGAATTAAAACCCTTAATAAAAATTTTGGTCAGTAAGTGAATGGGGGTGTGTGTGCACGATCGAGAGAAAGGGGCAGGGGGAAACCCTTCATAAAAAATTTTGCGAATTGACCAAAATTGAGAAGGTTTAGGGCTGAATTCTAAGTGCATGAGTTAGGAATGTTCATCCCCCAAGTGAAATTGATATCAAGTAAGTTTAATTGTATGTTTTTGGTTAAGTTTGATAAAGTGGGTTGTGGAAGTTGTGATTATGTATGGAATTAAACATGTTTGCTAGATGATATGAACAACTAGGAATGTAAATTATGCTTGAATCTGTTATGTTGATGAACTTAGGGTAAAAACCCACTTGAAAGTCATAAAATGATCAAAGAATTGTGAAACCCTATAGCCTAATTAGTATGATGTTGATGAAATTTTTATGAGTAATTGATTTAGAACTATATGTTCATAGTTAGGATGGTAAATTGTGGAATTTGGGATGTTTATGTTAATCAATGAATGAATTAGGAAAATTGTGCTTAAGATGCTTGTACATTATGCTAAACTAATGATACGCACATAGCGTGTTCGATGAAATGCCTAAGTTGGTTTATTTATGGTTTTATATGAATACTTGATAAGTTGATGTAACACATTTATGGTAAAGACGTATGTGATTAGTAGACATCATAATGTATGGTAAAGAATATGAAAGCAATAAAAGCTAAGTATATGAAATTTTGACGTATAGGAACAAGAAAGAAGAAGGAACCAGTCTATCCAAGGCCAAGGAACGCAAGACCACGGTAAGTTCATATGAACTTCATTTTCTCTACTTGTAGACTTGCGAATGTTAGTTTGGGTAATTAAATCCTAGTGTGGAATTTTTACGCTTGTTCATGGTAAAATTGTGTTATGTTGAGTATTGGTAATGGATAGGAAGTGTATTAGCAATGGATGCGTTTTAACCTGCTTCAAGTGGGTCGAAATATTAAAGGAAGGATAATGTAATGGTTTAAGTAAAGACTTGTAGATAACGAGTCGAAATGAGGAAAAATCGTTGAAAGTGTATGGTATGAATTGATCCGTTATGAATGGGTCGAAAGTCTTACATGTTGAATGTATTCGAAAGGCAAGAATAAATGAGCATGAAGAAATTTTATGCAAGAATGAAAAGAATGATTTTAATAAGGATGTTGATAAAATGATTTATTTCGCTAATGGGTCGAATTAGAATAAGTAAAGGATAGCCATTAAATTTGCTTTGAGATTTGAACTAATGAATGTTTGCGTTATGTATGTTAGGTAAATCCCACTCTTGACGAAGCGAGCTCGGACCGAACACACTACATAGCCCTTATGCGCTTCCGGTTAAAGTCATCTTTTGTAAATGGGTCAAAATGTTTTCATAATGTAAATGTTAAATTTATGTCTAGGATGTTTCCTAAGTAAGTTAGGATTTTAAAATATTGTATGGTTATTACTTTTATGTCTTTTGAAACATGTCGTAGAATTTAGTAAGAATGATGATTATTTAAAACAGGGAATCGGTTTTCGTACGAACGGGTCATGCCAAATTTTTGTAAAAAATTAGTGTGTTATTTTAATATATTTGAATGTTGGAAAAAAAGTGGGCGTTACAACAAGAGATTTAGAATTCACTAAAATCGAAGAAGTTTTCAAAAATAAATGCAAAGAAATGTTAGAAAACGAAAAAGTTTTAAAAGATAATGATGAAAAGCTGACGCAGAAATGTAAAGTTTTAGAAAAACAAAATGAAATTTTGAAAGAAAAGGTTTCAAAAATGACTGAAGATTGTTTACAAAAAGAAAATGCTGTTCAAGAAATGAAAGAAGAATATGATTCAATAAAGTTAGCTTATCATATTACCAAAGAGTCATACGAAGATGTGAAAAGTCAAATGAAACTTGTTCATTCAAGATTGAAACATTGTTCCGAAACATCTGATATGTTCAAACGACAGTATGAAATAAAACAACATGTTGTAAATTCTTACATTGAGGATGTTGCTAAGCTAAAGCGTCAAATAGCTGATTTAGAACAAGATAACAAGAAGTTACACAGTTATCACGCTTCGTCATATATACTTGAACGAATTTTCAATATAAAACCTGATGTAGGATCGTTTTCTGACCCAAAATGAGTCGTTCAGAAGAGTTCTCAACAATACGAGAGGCGGAAACAAACGTATTGAGGTAATTCAGCTTGCAATTCACATTAAACTGTCTTTTGATTGATATAACAACGTTTTACAGTGAGTAGACACGTCGCCAGCAGTTCGGCACTGAAACCGGAAATTTACAAATGATTTGAACAAGGCACTATTTATAGGCAAGGCTATTTCGTATGAACATGCTCACACAAAATCAGTTTCACACGAAATGGCTATTTCGTGCGAAATACCAAGTTGATTTCATGCGAAATTACAATGTGTCATTTCGTGCGAAATACCCCTTCAACACATATTTGACATTGTTCTCGTACTACGTGCCCTGATCTATCTATTCTAGTACAAGACTCGATACAAGACGAAGTCGACAGACGTATGCAACAACAGACTCCCCCTCGGATGTTGATGAAGTCTTTAGTGTCGACTCTTCGGTTGTCAATCCTTCAGTCTTTATCAGTCTTCACACTCTCTTCAAAGATTCTCCATTGTAAGTATCTTCAATCTCTTTCTCTTCTTTCTCAAATCTCAACCTGACTCTATATTCTCTTGATCAGATCTATTGAATCTTTTTCTCAGAATCGTAATCCTGGCTCTTATCCTGTTTCAGCATCAGCGACTTCAGACTCCCCCTTTCTATAAGCTGGGATCGCAGTCTGGAATTATAATAGCAAGAATTATAATAACTCAGCCGTATTCACTTAAGTAAGCGTAGGTAGAATTTACCGGAAGGCTCTAGTCTGGAAATGATGGTATAAATAACCAATTAGAATACTAACGGGTCTTTAATTAAACCTAAACTTAGACCGGTTAGTTTTAAGGAAATATACGGTTCAAACGCATGATTAAGCGAAGACCGGAATAGAATGTGTTTTAGACCCAACAACTTTGAAGACTTGTATTATATGGGTAATCTAAACACCTTCTGGATTTTGAGATAAAAATGATAAGGTTTGACCCGCTTCGGCTAACTTATGCAAACTAATTACATAAACCGAACCGAACGCGCAAGAGGCGTAACGGGTAACCATAAGAGTCATATACAGGTTTCCTAAGTTAATATGCCTTAAACATGTTGTGATATCAGTAGGATATCTTCCATTATGCCCAAAACGAGTTTAATCTCAAAATAAGCCCCGTAGGGGTATTTTGGTCATTTTAAAGATTAAAAAGAGTTTAAATGAACTTCTGAGATTCGTGTCCGAATACATCAGTAAAATAACTTATTTTAATAGGTCATATCAGTTGGTAATAGGTCTTATATGACAAAATGGTTTAAACCCAAACTATGCGTTTAATATGCGTAAAAAGTCATTTTAAGCGATTTCCGGGTTATACAGGAAATCTGAGTTTTCTGATCAGGTTATAAAGTTCAAAATACTTTATTTATTATATAAAATCAGTAGCAATTGGATTGGTATCAAAAGGGCTTGTAAAACTCATTTTATGGCCTAATAGGGTATAATCGGTATTTACCGAATTAAGGCGATAGCCTTAGGTTATGATCATTTTAAAAATAATTAAAAATCTTTAAAAATCTCAAAATATTATATTACATCAGTGGGTAAAAGGTTTGGTATCAAAAATTGGGTTTAGATAGGCTATATGCTAATTATGTCGTTTAATTAACAAAAAGCTTTCTAATTACGCTATTGAGCATAACTCCTAATCTAGACCTCAAACTGACGTCAAATTTTAGGGACAAGTTTATAAATTAGTAATAAAGATTATTGTTCTCTCACATTTTCAAAATTCTCATTTTAGGGTCAAAAGGGCATAACGGTCAACATTTAGGCATTTAACGGAAACATGCATGAACTAGGATTTCTATGGACCAAGTTGTATAACCTTGGAGGGTTATACTAACTTATAATATGGTCCTAATGGAATCCTAAGGCATATCTAAACCAAACTAGATCGGGTCAGAACTGAAAGTCAAAGCAAAAGTCAACTTTTGCGACTTTCGGTTCCGAACCGAGCCTATACTTAGAATTGTCGGGTTGAATCATGCTTAGGCATGTTCAACTAATATTTACCAAGTTATTAACGTGAGAAAACTGATTTTATAACTTTTATATTAATAGTTATGTATTTTATTTAAAACTAACCCGTTTGACCTTTATTTGACCCGACAATTTAACTAAGTAAACGTGGTAATTAGAAGGTTCCCTTTTGAGGGTTTAACACCTATCTAATTACGGTCACGTAGCCATGTTCGTTACGAACAATGGCTCAACCGTTTAAAAGTCAAAGCGTGTATTGAAAACGCTTGACTTTTGGTTTAAAACGCTAAACGATATAAACTAAGCACGAAAGGATACTTACAAGAGTCCAAAGGACTTAGGGAGGTTCTCAAAGAGTTCAAGATCCTCCATGAATGAGAGAGCAATCAGAAATGGAATGTGGTGTGAGTGAAAATGAAAAACCCACCTCCTTATATACTTTTCGGGAGCTCGTAGGATCGCGACAATTGTTGGGGAACTATATTCAGATCATGACAAGTGTTAAGTGGTTTTAACATACCATATGCAGCCCCTAGTATCGAGTTTGGGGGTATTGGAGACCATCTAGAACAAACGCCAGTAAGAAACAGGCTGTTACCAGCTGTTTCTGCATCTGATCAGGCTACGCGGCCCGTGTAAGGATCTGTGTGGCCTTACGCGGCCCGCCTCACATCCCAGGTCAGCAAACATGTTTCCTAAGTGGCAGTTTCAGTCCCTGAACATGTAAAAAGGCTTTTCTGATGCGTATGAGGCCCGTTAATCTCATTTCAAGGATCCACCATGATGCCCACACATAGGGGATATGAAACATGCTCAAAAACATGTCGGATGTCGGTTCGTTTGGCCGTACGGTCACGTTGTGCGTCTAATTACGACGAAACACGAACGGACGCTAAAAACGAACCAAACGACGCGACGAAAGGAATTTTATCAAGCCGAACACTAAAATAAAATATTTTAGTGCTTACATAAATTTTTCGGTGTCCGGAGATATTCAGAATGTGAGATATGCGCGAAAATGCAAACTTGTGCACTTTTTGACACTTTTAGTCCCTGAATGACATAAAAGTTTATTTTTGCGCACGAAACACCTCTAAGCCTATATCTAGGCTATATAAAGATAAAATAGGGTATGTTTAACTTATGGTCATATTCCGGAAGGTCCGATATCCTACGAATCGGCATACTTTTGCCGTTTGACGCAAATAGTCCTTTAATTGCGCAAAGTAGCGCGAAATGCTGTTTAATGATAGCAAAGCCTTCCATGGCCCATATTGATCATTCCCAAGCATATACATACATGTTACTAGATTCAAAAGTTGACGCTTTAGGTCCCTCTATTGCGCAAACCTGCGCATCTCATCATCTAATAGCATTGAAGCCTCATCTAACCCATATTAGGCATTATTGAAAGTATTATTAAACATCAGAATGCTCCGGGCTTGTTAAAAGGTCATTCAGAGGTATAATTAAACATATTGACACTTTTAGTCCCTTATACTTGCAAAGTTGCGCGTAACTTCACTTTTGGGCATAAAAGCCTTGGGTGGCCAATGATTGGCAATCCCGAGAGTATAATCAAATATCATGAGGCTCTCGGTTTGTTAAAAGGTCACTCAGAGGTAAGAATTAACATGTTGACGCTTTTAACCCTTTTCTGCGCAAACTTTCAATTAATTACTTAAACGGCTACACTTGATTAACAAGTGGCTCATCTGTGAATATAAAACCGTAAAAGGTTATTTAGAAACTTATTTTAGGTTTGATAATACTTCCAGTTCTTTCATAATCAAAGTTTTCGATTTTTCGAAAAATTAGTCCCTTAAATTCAACGTTTGACTTCATTAGGGTTTATTACACGTGTCAATACTTCATTGGACGTGATTTTTCGAGGTGTTACAGGTATATTCACCTGTAAGACTGAATCTATGGAATTTTGATACGGGAGTATATTCTGAGGTGGGACACACGAATAAGTTAAGTCCTTAAAACACTAAATCGTATCTCGGAACAGTTGAACTTTGTGTGAAAATTTAAGTGGATCAGTATACTGACAATCTAAGTGAATCGTTTAGAACTTAAAGTGTTTAAAGCTCAACGGTGCTAGTGGTTTGTCATAAACTGATATGATCCTCTAACGCAAACTCAAACAATAAATATTGTCTGTAAATATGTTTGTAAATATTTCTTTACTGCTTTATGTTTCAGGAAATCAAAAAAATACAAAAAGATTTTCGACAACCGATGTCTGAAAGCTGAGTTTCAAAATTTGAGTATGCTGAACATGTCTTGTAAAAATAAACAAGTTCATTAATTTTAATCTTGAAGTTTTTTTTAAAATGAAAAATTTTAAAAACAATTTGTGAAATCTCCAAGGTCATTAATTTGGACTTGGATGATTATTCGTGAGGTTTTGGATTCTTAAAACTATCAAATCCTTGAAATCATTTGATAGGGGAAGAGAGCCAAGTTAATCCTGGATATTTTCATATTGTTATATTTGTACAATAGAGCCAGGTTTTCAACTCAAAAAGTTTTTTAGAGCTAGGTTATCAATCCTGGATGTTCAAAACACTTTCACTGTTAAATTCTTGAGAATTGCAGATGTTATACCAGATTACGATCCGATAGCTGAGCATAAGGGGGAGTCTGAAGACGAGCTCATCGCAAGGGGGAGTTTGTAATCGGAAAGCCAGGTGTCGATCCCAAAAGCACGGAAGCTTAACGAAAGGGGGAGCCTGAAGGAAGAGTCTAACTGACAGGGGGAGCAACTGAAGCTGAAGACAGATCCACGGGGAGTCTGTTCAAGCAAGAGGGAGTCTGTGATTGCTGACGATTGTCAAAGCTTCATAAAGACTCAGAGAGAGAGAGAGAAAAGACAAGACGCTACGAGATTGACTGCGGCAATATCCAAGGGGGAGTCGGTGAGTGCACTAATGTCTATCGCCTCCGTCAATCCGAATCGTAGCAAAAATTAGAATAAGAGAAGGTTTTATAATGTAATATATATGGAAAAAGGGCAAGGTGGCAAACTTGTAAATAAGGGGAAATCCTTTATACCCTTGCCTATAAATAGAGTCCTTATGTCTTCATTTGGAGACTTTTGGCCATTTGCATACTTTGGAGCTTTGAAGGTTAGAGAGAGATTCTAGAGAGAGAAAGTAGCAAAGGTGATTCACGATGCTTGTACTTTTTCACATCTTCAATAGAATCACGTTTATATTACGTTCTTGTGTTCGATCCACGCACGTGCACGGATTCCGCACGTCGCACGTGTCATTACGCAATCGTTCGGGAGTCGTTTACGGTCCTACAACGCGTTCACAAATACACTAGTGTATTTTACGATTTGATGATGAAATCCTAGCCATACACGTGTGTTCACTCTAGAACCTCACCTTATATGTATATATATATATATATATATATATATATATATATAGGGAGGGGCTCATGCGAGAACCACCCTTATTGTGAGAACCTTGAGAACCAATGTGAACACAACCTAAAATAGCTAAAAAAAACCTAAAAAAAACCTAACCCCCACCCCCCCACCCCCAAAAAACCTAAACCCCCCCATCCCCCCCCCCCCCCCCAAAAAAAAACCTAAACCCCCCCCCCCCCCAAGCTAAATGATAAAAAAAACCTAAAAAAAAACCTAACCCCACCCCCCCCCCCCCCAAAAAAAAACCTAAACCCCCCTCCCCCACCCCCCAAAAACCTAAACCCCCCCCCCCCCCACCCCCAAGCTAAAATGCTAAAAACTAAACCCCCAAAAAACCTAAAAAAATCTAAAAAAATCTAAAAAAAATCTAAAAAAATCTAAAAAAAATCTAAAAATTTTTTTTTGAATTTTTTAATATTTTTTATGTTAAAATCGCTACTTTTAGAAGCAAAAATTTTTTATTTTTTTTTTAAAATTAAAAAAAAAAAAAAAAAAAAATTTTTGGCTTCGAAAAGTAGCGATTTTTTTATAAAAAATTCAAAAAAAAAATTTTTGTGTGATTTTTAGCTATTTTTAGCCATTTTTGGTGTGTTCACATTGGTTCTCGCGGTTCTCACAATAAGAGGTGGTTCTCGCATGATCTTCTCCCTATATATATATATATATATATATATATATATATATATATATATATATATATATATATATATATATATATATATGGGAGAGTTCTTTGTGGGAATACTTAAAAAGTGGGAAACCAGGGAACACTATTAAAAATTCAACTTAACATGTTAAAAATCAATTTTTTTTAAATTGTTTTAGACTTTTTTTGTTATAAATACATTTAGAAGTATTTTTAATAAAAAAATCAAAAACTAAAAATATAAAAAAATTTGATTAAAAACAGTTAAAAAAGGCTAACATATTTTTTACAAAATATTTTTTATTGGAATAGATTTTACGTATTTTTGTTAGATAAATGTTAAAAAAATTATTTTAACATGTTAAGTTAATTTTATATGATATTTTTATTTTAACTGTTTTTAAACATTTTTTTATATTTTTAGTTTTTGATTTTCTTTATTGAAAATGTTTCTACATGTATTTATAAGGATAGGCGCTGATTTTTTTTTGGGTAATTGGATTTTATCACTCACAACTATTAGATATGTGTCGCTGCCACTCCCAACTATCACTTTGACTCCCACCACTCCCAACTTAACACTTTGTGTGTTGTGTCACCCCGCATGTGAATATTTCTTAGTGTTTGACTTGTGTTATTGGTGATATTAGGCTAAAACTTTGTGAATTACTAATGGTTGCATGGAATCTGCTCCAAAAAGACAAAATGGGAGCCAAAAACCACTCAACCGGAGTGACACAACACACAAAGTGTTAAGTTGGGAGTGATGGGAATCAAAGTGCTAGTTGGGAGTGACAACGACCAATACCCAATAGTTTAGAGTGATAAAATCCAATAACCCTTTTTTTTAAATTGATTTTTAACATCTTAAGTGAATTTTTAAGAGTGTTCACCGGTTCCACACTTTTTTAGTGTTATCCAACGAACATCACTATATATATATATATATATATATATGGTCAGGATTTAGGGAAGACGGTGAAAAGTATGAGAACGGTGATAACGATTTTGGTGTCGACATGTGACATTGATGCTAAATTACACTAAGGGGTAATATGTCAAAAAAAAAAAAAAAAAAAACTCACGTACATGAACTGGGTGTTCAAATAAAACGCCATAAAAACACCCAATTCAGAAAAATGCCATGAAAATACCCTAGTTGAAAACGCCATAAAACACCCAGTTCAGAAAAACGCCATGAAAAACTCAGTTGAAAACGCCATAAAACACTCAGTTCAGAAAAACGCCATGAAAATACCTAGTTAAAACGCCATAAAAACGCGTAGTTCAGAAAAATGCCATGAAAATATCTAGTCTAAAACGCCATAAAACGCCCTGTTCTAAAAAACGCCATAAAAACCCAGTTCATTATTTTCGAAAACTATATCAATAGTATACTCGTTTGAAAGAAAAAAAACGGTGAATTTTATGGTGTGATTTTTTTGAAAAAATAATCGCGTATAAAAAAGTTATTGGCGTTTAAATATGATCGGGGAGATGGTATGTGATTAGCATGTGCACCCTTGTTTGGATCTTCCTATTTTACCCCTTCTGATAGTTCTAATGCCCCTAATATTTACAAAAATGTCACCGCATCTATCTCAACCACTAACCACTAAGATCTTATGGCTGAGAATCGTTCTCACCGTTCTCACACTTTGAATTGTTTTCTCCTGATCCTGTTACTATATATATATATATATGAGAGGGTTTAAATGAAAACGTTAAATATTACGAAAATCGTGAATACGAATAAAAAACCACAAGAACTTGGTAAAAAACAATTCAAATCAAAAGCTTTTTTACGCTTATCATTATTATTCGAATAAAATGTTAGAAATTTAATTTATACATTTAAATTTACGTGACTTCGTAAATAAAGAGAATTTACACATGTGGAAGTTTGCCATTTACATATGTGTAAATTTTATGTATTTATACATGTGTAAAAAATCTAATAACAATGATTTTGATAGGATAATTGACTTATTTGATGTTGAAAATTCTTTTTTTGATGTTGTATTTTTATTACACCGAGAGTTGTATTATAAAATAGGTTTTGATTGGTTTTATCATTTGTTCTCACGGTTCTCGCAATATTTAGCGTTCTCAAGATAACTTTTCCCTATACATATGTGTGTGTGTAAGGTTGGATTACAGCAACAATGCATTTAAATACATGTTATAAAAGTGAAAGTTAAATATATCATAAAAATTCAATTTAACATTTAAATATATCATAAAAATCAATATAACATGTTTAAAATTAATTTTTTTGAAAATCTTTTTTTCGGAGTTTTTTCATATAACTACATGTAGAATCCTTGTTTTAACAAAAAAAAAGTGCTTAAAAACAGTTGAAAACCATTTAGAGTTAAGAAAACCTTATTTAACAAACTTTTTTGTTCTAAAAAAAATTACCAAATGAAAGTTATATGTTACCAAACGTTTTGAGCAAAAAAAAGGCGCCGAGTGGGTGTTTTTATAAAAAGATTTAAAATTCAGTTTTTTTGCGCATGTATATATATATATATATATAAACTAAATTTTCAAAACAAAAACTTATAAAAAAACACTCGGCGGTGTTTGTAATTTGTTTTGGCTCGTAACGTTCGATAACATGTAACTTGCATTCCCTAATTTTATTAGAAAATAAAAAGTCTGTTACATAAGGTTTTCTTTAGTTTTCTTAACTCAAGTGGGGTTTCTATCTATAATTCCCCTATATATATATATATATATATATATATATATATACTAGTCATTTACCCACGCGATGCAGTGGGAGTGGCAATTTACAATAGGATACTCGTTTACCGTTAGTTTATCAGTCGTCTCGTGATATATTGTATAGTAATTAAGTTAGTTTTCTTATCCGTGATATGTTGGTACTCGTTTTTCGGTTAGTTTATCGATTCTTTGGTGATATCATCATCATCATGCCCGGTAAATCCCACAAATAGCAAAGCTACTTACAGGGTCTGTGGAGGGTGGGATGTAGACAGGCCTTGCCTCTATCCCTAGGGATAGAGAGGCTGCTTCTAGAGAGACCCTCGACTCCAAAACGAACAACATACCAATACACCAAGTCAAGAATATAGAAAAAAGAAGTCAGCAATACCAAGAAAGTGATCAGAGTGACACAATATAATGTAAATCATGTATATTAGCATGCAACATCATTTAGGCATAAAACAAGAAGGCAATCACCCGTAAAGTCATTTAAAGGATAGGAAAACCTACGTCCCTAAAATACACCTAAGACCTTACTGTAATATCCTCTATAAGTCCTTAACCCTAATCCTACGCCTCCACGAAGTCCTATATTGGACCATGTACTCAGAAAGCTGCAACTCTAGTAAATCATGCCTGCTCATCCCATGTCAGTTTGGGTCTGCCTCTTCCTCTCCTCCGCTCCACATTAAGAGTTTCCACTACTCTTTGGTGATATACTTTTATTAATTTTTTTAGCTGTTAGTTTATCAACCTTTCCATTAAATCAATAAAAGTACGTAATGCTTTAACCCTAATTCATAAATCGATACGAATACGAAATGCAATATGCTGAACATTATAAATTTTCTAAAAAAATTACAACCATAAGCATTAATTGATAAATAATAAACGTTATTAATTTGTAACAATAATTATAACGATTTGTTTCTTTGTTAATCTCATAATGTTTTTTTTTTTAATTTTTGTTTGCTTTGTAGGGAGAAGATGAGTGCTTCTCTCTATAAGGCATACAAGACACAGGTTATTGGTAGGAGCCCGCCTTATTTAACATATAAAGTTTTCTTATATGTTAAATATGGCGGGCTGCTGCTAATAACATGTGTCTTGTATGCCCTAGGAGAAAAGCACCTATCGTCCCCCTATAAAGGAAAGTTCTATAGCCATCATCCTCCTTCGTAGATGAAACGTGTGGCCTGTAGAGGGTTACTTGCGGGTTTCTTAAATCATCTGCTATAGTATACTACTCTACGGGCTTCCCCCTCAAAATGATTTTGAAGTTGTTGAACTTTCTAAGGTACCACATAGAAGCGTATGCCTGAAAAGAATCGTTATATATCGTGATTACACCAAATTAAAAACATGTTGAACAGATGTAAGCTTTTTTAAAAAATATAATCACCCGTAACGAATGAAGAAGGCGGTATGAAGAAGGCCTTCGTCATTGAGCCATAACTTGTATATGATTATCTTTTTCTTGTGTGAACCGATGTCTTCAAACTGAAATATACAAGCAAACAAGTGTTGCATAGTAAGTTGATATAGTATACGTCATCGAACAAATTCAGTATATAGGACGGAAATAAACTTGTTGGATCAGGTTATCTATTAAAGCGAATGGTGACCATGCAAGAATTGTCATTAAGGTAGACAACCAGTCCTCTTGAGTGCCGTATGTTATCGGATCTGGCCGGTTCTTTGAGTTATCGAAATCAATCAACAATAAAGATTCCACATAAGAATAAAAAAGATATAAATGAATGTATAAAATAGATGAAAATAAAAAAAACATAAGGAAAAGATCACGTATTTACCATTGGGGCGATAACATCATCCTGTCCGGTTCTGCGTAGAAACGTATTAGACAAGAGACCAACGCTTTGGTTTGCTCGTCTACAAGATAATAATAACAAATAACAATTAAGGAATAATCATCGTCTTAGCAACTCAATTGAAGAATCAAACAACATTAAAATTAAACCTGCCTATTTGTTTCACGTCAACACAACCCAACACATTTTGCCCAAAACCTGCATATTTGGCAACACTTCGACCAGTTCTAACAATCTCACTTCTTTAGTCTTTTGGTTAAATTACTAACACCTTGATGAATCAAATTTAGGAGTAGAGCTTGAGGTAACATCATCCACCTAATCATACGCTTGTGACCAGTAGATGGTTCTAAACAAAAGCTTACTGAAAACCATCATCAGAGGGTGTTTATAAAATGGCAAGACACCAAAATGGACATATTCCAATCTGAAAAATGATGCATAAATTTCATTATTTTAAGATTTATGTAGAACTATAATCACCTAAATTTTGCAAAGCGTTAGGTATTTACTATCCGTTAATAAATCAAATCAAGCCTGCAGATACGAAGCTTGATCATCAAGCTGCAGAAACAGAAAAATATGGTCATAAAAATTAGTGCATTTAAAATACATGGCTACATGCATAGAATTCAAAACAATTTTGAGTAGAGGTGTAAAAAATGGAGCAGCTTACATTGAATATTAATAACAATAATGGGTCAAATGTAAAAAATAAAAAAATAGATAAAATGAAACAACTTGGGACAATTTAAAAGTTACTCATAGCATAGTTCAAATCTTTAAAACTATCCTATATTGTCTTGATATATCAATAAACAACTTATGAGAAATCCAGATCAAATAAGTGGAAAAAAGGTGAGAAGTGAAAGAAGTGAATCTGGATTTCTCATAAATAACTGATACACATAATTAAAATTATGCCATCAACTTTAATGACAACTGTCTTCAAATGCATCTTAAATTTTTAGCCAGGATCAGGCACGGACTAAGGGAGCCGTGTCATAACCCCCAACTCCAACCTGGGAGCGGGAGCCGTGAACCACGCAAGTGTTACCGGTGTTTATTAAATACGCAACGGAAAAATTTTCATCAGGATCGTAGTTAGGAAATAAATTCAGAGTTTGTAAAACACCAAACTTTTTATATTAAACAAATGGGCTAAAACCAATATTCCATTCAAATGTTTTTATAGGGATAAACCTAATTGATAAAACATAAATTTCTTATTTTATTTTGGTAATTATAGCTACTTTATTTAAGTCTTCAGTGCTCCATAGCAGGCTTCTGTTACTTTCACAGTAAGTCACCTGAAACGCGTTTGAAAACATTTTATCAGCGAAAAATAAAAAATACTGGTGAGTTCGTTCTATTTTATAAAAAGACACATTGTTATTTTTTACAGTATCAAGATGGAGATTACAATGTTTATATCTACCAAAAAACTCAATCAGTAATTGTCACACGGTGGCAGTTCCGTCATGATGGTGGTCATATCACTCATTGGCTAACTTTCGTCCAATAGTGAAGTTTATCAAGTAATGTATACAAAACCCCACATACTGGCAGTAATTGTAGAATACAAAGACTTAATCACTGTAAAATAACTGAAAACATTTAGGGTTTTGCAAAGAATTGGTAAAAAGAAAGAATGACTCACATTGTAGACTTTCGGGTTTAACTAAAAGCCTCATGCTAATATTTCTTGGTGTAATTCCTGATTTCCTAATAAAATATATAATGCACAAGTGTTAGTGTAATAACCCAACTCAACTTTACCAATGCATCACGAGATTAAAACCCCAACGTAGTTAGCAAAGTATAGCCTTATTCAGGCAGCACTTTGACATCCGTTGCTGGGTTTTGCATTGATCGGACAGGGTATTAAATCAGTGATCAAGGGTTACAACACTTACTATGGGGCAGAGTTTCGCACTTTAGGGGAGGGGTGTTGTAAGAAAACGAAGATAAGAAGCAGTGAGTTCGTCAAAAGTTGAGCGAACTTATGTGCAGGCTTCTGTCCCAAGCTTCTGTATTTATAGGCCATCTGGTTCGCTCCCGAGCGTCGTGACAGGAACAGGTGTTCCTTCCGCATGTCACCTGAGCGACATATTTTGCCTAGACAGGCTACGTTGCGTGTATAGCTCTACCACGTGTTGCGCTCGAGATAAATACATATTGGTACTCCCCCGCGTGTCGCGGAAGATTTAGGGGTACCCCCCCACGTGTCTCCTGAGAGTCCAGTTTCAAGATTCTTTGTTTTTCGCACTGGCTCGCACCGTACAAGTCTGGGGTTGCGTTCAGGGGTCCTTATAAGGTGTTTTTGGGAGTTGTTACGTTCTCCCTACCTTGTTTTAAATCTCGTCCTCGAGATTTGGGCTAAGATGTCTCCTTTAGGTTTATGTTTAGTCAATAAGAACAGTATTAAGCTAAATGACATAGTAATAGAATCAAGACATGTTCAAATGAATACGAGTTTTACAATAAATAGGACTCAATGGGTCAACTAAACGAGGTGTAATGATATAATTACCAAGGTGACTAAGTTTACATGGGTCAAACCAAAAGAGAGATTTATGATCAATAGATAGTCTAAATTGAATACTTACAATTTGTGAATGACTTTTAGAAACAATTGAATTCACTGTCAAAGGAAAACTTACTTTGGTCATCAATTAAGAAAGACTTAGAATCAACAAGCTCAAATGAAATAAAAACATGAAAATGATTTGTCAACTATCAAACCATGACATGAGAAAAATCAATGTGTTGACATTTATTGAATTGCAAGGATACACCGAAATACAATAGAGTTTAGTGTATCATTGTCTTAATACATAATTGCATTAAGACTACTTTTGAATGATGAGCTACACCGGAATATAAGATGAATTTGTGTACTCTTATCTTAACACATAATTGTATTAAGACTATTTTAAGACAATGAACCAAAAGCAAATAAACAAATCCATACATCGGGTGTGCAAATGAGATTAGCTCAAGCTTCAACTTAATGAAAATGGCACCACAAGGTGTTGTAACTAAATAAATGATTCAATGAAGGTGAAGATCAAACGAGTCTACTATGGTTCTGAACAGATGAAGTGCTTGTTGAGATTACTTTGAATATGATGGCCTTAATCCATCATATGGGACCTTGAATTGAATATATATTGCGAGCAGGTTCAAACAATTGAACTTGGTTTAGACACATTCCAACAAGGAATACATCTATTGACAAGAGAAATTTCGACATGATTACAATGAAAAACCATGTATGTAACTTGAAAAGAAAAGGAGTTTTCCAAGAAATCGATATCAAGGAGTCAACACTTTGCAATAATAAAGGTGATCTAGATCACAATGCCAAGATTGAGTATAGCGAAATAATATTTGAATTATTGATAAAATAACCATTAGAAGTGAAACCACATGCGTAACAAGCAATGAATGTGTAACCTATGAATTTGTCAGGAAATGAAGTAAATGAGTGTTCGCTTCCATGAAAGAAATCCTCGTGATATAATGACCATTAGGAGGAGTAGAAGTGTGAAAATGTACCCACTATATGCAAAAGTCGGAATTTCCATAAAAGAAATTTGAGTACTTTACCTGGAATTTCATGTGATGACTGGTTGTTAGGTTACATTACTATGTAATGTCAAATATAGCGTAGTTGCTATTAATGAGACAGGGGGAATGCGAAGACACGCGACTTATTTTGCACCGCCAAAAATTGTGAGTACCATTAAACTGGGTACCCTTTGTTGTGAAATCTTATTTGAACGTACGTTAGCGTGATTCGTGTTGCTTGTATGACCACGTGACAAATTATCGCATTTCGGTTAGTAATTCTCCCGCTGAAGGGATTAGCATCGTTGTCGCTGTGCCCAATTTGTGTTTTAAAATAAAACCTTGACTCGAAAGTCGTATGTGATGTGCTTTGATAGAATGCATTATTTATAAAACTTTGATTTTTGCACCCGAGTCAAATAATACCTTCTCATAGATGTTATGGACAAGAAACGTACCGGTGATCACATCCGGGATTATTTTTGCCTCCTGCGTTGTAAGTACGAATGTTCATGTGTTCTTCTTAGCTTCGTCCGACGCTTTTGCCTTGTCGTAGGGTGAATTTGTCAGTTTTGGGCAATAAGAACAGATGTGGCCTGTTTCTTCACAGTTAACACAAGCTGAGTTTTTCTTCCTGCATTCTTCCTCCTTATAGACAAGTGTTTTGCAGTGATTACAGTAGGGTTTTTTCTTAAAATAGCATTTTCCTGAATGCTTTTTATTACAGTTTCTACAGAAAGATTTTGCAATTGACTGTCCAATTCCTTTCCTCTTATAGGAATTATCAGAACGGAATTCTTTATAAGAACAACCATAGGCTGTGGCTTTCTTTTGTTTGGAAAATGGAGTTTTGACAAGAATATCATTGTCTCCATTGATATTATGGCTAGGTTTGAAGTGGTGAGTATGCTTACAACTTATAGTAATATTATTGTTTATTGGCATATAAATTTTAATAGCTTAAAAATCGAAGGTATGGCATTGGCTATTCCTTGAGCTACTATATTTTCTATAGCACTTTTATCCAAAGAATTTCCGTTACTAGCATGAATTTCTTGATTACGTGATACTCCATTCGACATCTGAATTTGCAAACATTTTCAAGTATTAATATCACAGAATAATTAAAACGAAACAATTATTCAGGCACATTTTGTTGATCATATTGTATCCATACAAACAATAATCATACATGTCAGTATTTTAGTTTTTATGCGTCGGTATATATATATATATATATATTAGATTAGGTTCAACAGTGAACACTAGTGTAGTTTGCGAACTGAGCGAAGTATTCCTGGCCATACATGTATGTAGATCAATGGCCAGGATTTGATGATGAAATACACTAGTGTATTTTACGATTTGAAGATGAAATCCTAGCCATCCACGTGTGTAAATCAATGGCCAAGATTTGTTCACTCAGTTCGCAAATACACTAGTGTTCACTCTAGAAACCCTATATATATATATATATATATAGGGTCAGGATTTAGAGAAAATGGCGGAAAGTGTGAGAACGGTGAGAACGCTTATGGATCGTCCGATCAAAACAATCTATGGACAAGATTAGCGCGGTGGTGTTTTCGTAAATAACACGAATTCTATTGAGTTGACGCGCTTCATTAAGGGTAAAAGGGTCTTTACACTTCTATACCAAAACGCCAAACTAATGAATAAAATGCCATTACTGGCCAAAACGCATCCCTATAAAAACAAAACATTCTCGTACATAAAAACACACCTCCCCCAACCTGAAACGCCATATTTTCTACTATATACCATTTATCTTACAACGCCAAAATTCCCAAAACATCAAACACACCTACTCAAAAACGCCATATTTTACTATATACCAATCATATTAGAAAACGCCAAAACACTCAAACATCAAAAATTTCCAAAAAATGGACGTTTCTTTTAGATACACTATTTCCTCAGTAAAACGCCAAAAATGGCAAAAATCGTTTCTTGTATATTCAATATTGTTCTACGCGAAGTTTGGGAGAATGCATTCTTTCCTGAGGTGATGTGTCTCAAATAACATTTTGCTGCATGAGATGGACAAAACTTCAAGAAAAAGATACCAATGAATATGTTTCAAAGAAGAAAGAGACTGATAACAGTGAATATTTGGAAGATCAATTGTTTCTATTTTCAGTTTTTTAATTTTCCTTTTCTGTTGTTTGTTATGTATTTTTCGACTAAGAATAAAATATTTTAATAAAGAGCCAAAAAGTCATAAAGATTGGGAAACGCCATAATGCAGTAAAACGCCAAAAACTCCCAAACTATAATAAAAGTAATTTGGAGAAGTATTATTAAAAGCTAAAAATGGAAAAAAACGCCAAAAACTATTTAAAGCCATTAAAAACGCCAAACTTGGAAGATGGGACATCTATGACCCTAAAAACTCATAAAAAGCTGAACAAAAAGAGTAAAAAATACACACAGTAACTGAAAAGACGGCTACTTTATTAATACCATTTATTATAAATAAAAATCCCGCCTAAACTACGCGCCAAAAACATCCTATAAGAGAGACGTCTCTGCACAATCAACTGATCACACACCAAAAAACAAACGCCATCTTCCCAAGAAACCATTCACTTTAAAACGCCAAAAAGATAGTTAAAAAAGCCACAGATGCGGAACTTCATTTCTTCTATATTGAGTATTGTTCTGAATGAAGTTTCACTGAATGGATTCTACTCTAAGCTGGGTATCTCTATAAGCTATTGCTGAATGAGATGGACAAATATTCATAAAAAGAGACTGATGACACTGATATGTCATCGTGTCACTTTGTTCTTGATGGATATATTGATGGCATGAAGGGATCAATACATTCGAGCAGGCGATGATCCTCAACATGTCACCAAACAAGTATATATCAAACCACAATAAAGGATGCCCAAAAAATAAGCATTTTCTATAGATGGGAGGTATATAGGAAAATAAGGATCTACATAAGGTATTCAAAACGCCAAAAACGTTAAAGTAGAAGAGGCTGATGACAGTGAAAATTTGGATGAGAAATTAGATTATAATTTTTTTTTTTTCATTTTCTATTGTTTGTTATCTAATTCTCTGATTTTATTATCTAATTCTCTACTAACAAAAAAAAATTAGTATAAAACGCCAAAAACTACAAACACCAAAACGCCTGATAGTGTGAGAACGGATGCTAGCAAAGCACGTTGTTGCTATATAAAACGCCAAAAAACATTTATTATATTAAAAGCCACTACATGGAAAATTGAAGTTTATCTTTTCAAAACGCCATAATTGTTTGTCACATTATAGGCCTGCATCCTACTTAGTTAAAACGCCATAATGTTTACTATGATCCTGATCTAAAAACAATAAAAACGCCGCGTATTTGTTAAACGCCAAAAAATAGAAAGTTGATGTGACACGCGTTTAAAAAAAAGAATATGAAAGGTCAAAAAAGCCCCACCGCCCTTCTCTATGTCGCGTGACACGTGTTGGGCCAGGATGCGTTCTTACCGTTCTCACACTTTTGGGCGTTTTCTCCTGATCCCGTTCCTATATATATATATATATATATATATAGGGGAAAGATAAATCGAAAACCAATGTGAGTTGAGAAAACCCAAATAAAACCTATGTAACATTTTTTTTTCTAAAAAAACAGGTAATGTATTATAAATGTACTCGAACATTTTTATAAAAAAAAATGAAAAAAACGCATACTAGTTTTTTTTTAATGTTCAAAATTTGTATGTTACATTTTTTTGGACATATATATTATGTAACATGAAATTTTTAACATTTTTTATAAAAAAACTACTCGGTTTGTTTTGTTTTTCTTTTATAAAAATGTTCAAATATATGTATCTTACATATCCTATTTTTTTTAGAAAAAAATAAAAATGTTACATGGGTTTTTTACAAAGGTTTCTTGAGTTTACACAACTAAAGTAGGTTTTCTCTCTATATATATGTGTGTGTGTGTGTTATATTATACATTATTATTACTATTATATATATATATATTATCAAAATATAAGGAAGGTATATATATATATATATATATATATATATATATATATTATCATATTATCATATTTGGTTTGTTTTGTTTTGTTTTCAGTATTGCAGTTCCCTCTCGTCGTACTTCTAGACGAGCTTTTCTCCTATATGACGGGCTCGGGGTCCTGCTGACAACAATTCCTCTCCATATTGGCTCAACTCAGCCATATTTTGGGTCTCATGGCTGGATAGGCATTCGGGATGTATGGTGGAAATTGTGGTTGTGAAATTCCTAGTCATTGGCCCACCATTGTTCCATTTGATTTTGTGCTTGTGCAGGTGCATGTATCCTTGGGATTTCCTCTGAGTTAAATGCGAGTATTGGTTGAGGAATCATTTAGATAGGTTCTGGGTGAACAAGTAGGTTTGGGTTTGTTTCTTTGGCTATAGGTTGAACATATCATAGTTTGCTTATCAATGGTCGAGTTCCTCCCATAGTCGTTTGGTGAATGGGATTTGAGTGGTTCCTTCAGATAAGGTTATGGTAGCTACTGTGTTTCTCTTTTCATTTTCCCTTTATTGAACCATCCTTTCTTCTTAGGTGGTATAGGTTCAGTAGTTTTGGCTTTAAAAATGAAAGATCCTTTCGCATCCGCTTCATATCTTGATATGGCTCCCGATGATCCTTCGTCCATCTCCAAATCAGACATATGTTTAAAAGAATCGGGCACACTTTTGTCACTCATACTGTGTACTAAGAAATTGTCAAAATAATATAAATATATTCCACATATATATGATTTTAATATTTATAGAATAACATATAAATTATTCTATATTAATTTCCAAAGATTAATGTTTAAGTTTAGGTATTAAAAGAACATCTAAATAGCTTAAACCAGTGGCTCTGATACCACTTTCTGTCACAACCCTCGACCCTACCCTGGGAGCGGGAGCCATGAACCAGGCAAGTGGTACTGGTATTTACTAAATACGCAATTGAAAATTTTTCATCAGGATTGTAGTTAGGAAATAAATTCAGAGTTTGTAAAACATCAAACTTTTAATATTAAACAAATGGGCTAAAACACATATTCCATTCAAATGTTTTTATAGGGATAAACCCTAATTGGTAAAACATAAATTTCTTCTTTTATTCAGGTAATTATAGCCACTTTATTTAAGCCTTCAGTGCTCCATAGCAGGCTTCTGTTACTTTCACATTAAGTTACCTGAAACGCGTTTGAAACCATTTGGTTAGCGAAAAATACCGGTGAGTTCATTCTATTTTATAAAAGACGCATTGTTATATTTTTACAGTATCAAGATGAAGATTACAATGTTTATATCTATCAAAAACTCAATCAGTAAATGTCACACGGTGGTAGTTCCGTCGTGACGGTGGTCATATCATTCCTTGGCTAACTTACATCGAATAGTGAAGTTCATCAAGTAATGTATACAAAACCCCACATACCGGCAGTAATTTTAGAATACAAAGACTTAATCACTGTAATATAACTGAAAAAATTTAGGGTTTTGCAAAGCATTTGGTAAAAAGAAAGAATGGTTCACATTGTAGACTTTAAGGTTTAACTAGAAGCCTCCTACTAATATTTTTTGGTACAATTCCTGAGTTCCTAATAAAATATATAATGCACAAGTGTTAGTGTAATAACCCAACTCAACTTTGTCGATACATCACGAGACCAAAATCCCAATGTAGTCAGCAAAGTATAGCCTTATTCAGGAAGCACCTTGACATCCATTGTTGGGTTTTGGTTTGATCAGATAGCGTATTGAATTGGTGATCAGGGGTTAAAACACTTACAATGGGGCATAGTTTCGCAGTTTAGGGGAGGGGTGTTGTAAGAAAATGGAGATAAGAAGCAGAGAGTTCGTCAAAAGTTAAGCGAACTGATGTGCAGGCTTCTGTCCCAAGCTTCTGTATTTATAGGCCATCTGGTTCGCCCCCGCGCGTCACGACAGAAACACATGTTCCTTCCGAGTGTCTCCTGAGCGACCCATTTTACCTAGACAGGCTATGTTGTGTGTGGCGCTCTGCCACGTGTTGCGCTCGAGATAAACACGTATTAGTACTCCCCCGCGTGTAGCGGAAGATTTAGGGGTACCCCCCACGTGTCTCCTTAGAGTTCAGTTTCAAGATTCTTTGTTTTTCGCACTGGTTCGCGCCCGTATAAGTCCGGGGTTGCGATCAGGGGTCCTTATAAGGTGTTTTTGGGAGTTGTTACAAGCGAAGTGGGGCAGGGCTACAGTTGCTGGCACGGGGTGGAGAGGTAGCCGTTTGGCATGCGGGACCTTGTGCCAAGATCTTGGTTTAAAAAACGTGAAGCGCACAAAAGCGACAAGGTCTAAAATCAAAGCAGGAATCGCAAATTGCAAAAGCGACGGGCTTTTCGTACGTGAGGCGCAAAATACAGTGATAATTAAGGTTTATATATGATTTTATGTATAAATAACTTAATGTACAACCATTTTAGTTACATGTATAAAACTTTAATGCACAAAAACACCTTTGGTACAAAAGGCGCGCGCCTCAGTGGGATTTTTTTTTTCTAAAAAAGCTCTCTTTTTATGCGCTTTTTGTACAGAGCTCGCTTTATGTCACACATGGTGTAGTTCCTTGCGCCTAGGGTCACTTTGCGCTTAAGCATTCTTACGACGCGCTTTTGTAAACCAAGGCCAAGATGACCGTTTGAGGTTGATTTCAATAAAAAAATAATTAAATATTTAAATTCTATATAAACAGGGGAACTGAATAATTGTCTTTTGGTTGGTGTGAAAGGAGAGATGGTCAATGCTTTTAAGGTTGGTGTTGACTGAAGTTGCTGCTGTGATTCTATTAAAGTTGACATTTTCGGTACCGGTCCTATCCGGTACGGGTATTTACCCTTAGATACCGGTACTAAACCGTGCCGTACCGGGTATGTTCGTTTCAATTTTAAAGATCATGTGTGAATTACCTGATCAATTTCACCGGAAAGGATGGGACTTTTATGCGGTTGTAGAATCTTTTTCAAGAGACTGCATTCTTGAAACAAGTGCACAAACTAGTTGATAATGTAGCTGTTTTATTAAGTGAATATTTCCTGAAAAATTACCAAAAAAAATAATTAAAACTACCACAAGATTGTTGATACGCAGCTACTAGGTCTGAGAACACTTATCGCTATGCTATCAACTGTTTACCATATCAAGGATTTAAGAAGAGCCCTAGGATACCATCAGTAGTTGATGGGTCATGAGCCCATATGCTAGACTGTTACACAGCCCATCTGACCTACCTTACTCCATGTTGACTGTTCTTGAAATTGTAATCGCTCTTTCACGGAATCTCCGCATCTAATCAACATTTTAAACCAAGATGCAACCAGCTTCCAAACCAAATCAGTGATTTGACAGTTAGTTTGGAAACATATCTTTGAGAAGTCATACTTGCCTAGTACTCACCATCATATAAGTCATACTTACAACTGAACCACCAAGTGTAATATCAAGAAGCCTGTTACCACATGAATAAAATTGGTTCTATTAACGGCTGATCCAGTATAGGTGACACTATTTGACTTCATAAAAGATCAAAATTTACTAGTCATTACAAAAAAATACACATAACAAAAACTTTAAAGAAAAAAAAGTAACAAAAGGTTGCCTAAACTGCAAAGAAAATGTATGTGCTTTAGCATTGTAAGGGAAGCTCTATATTTTATAAAGACTGGCAAAAGGCTGCATGTACCAAGTACATGTCACACCCCAACTGATGGCGGAATCATCGGGGCGTGGCACTAAGCGAATCAGATTGCTCAAGAGAATCCATAACGACTAATTTAGTGACAATATTTAACAAGTTCAATATCCCATACTATCAAACAAATATTTCAACAAAAGTCATAACATATTTCAAGTCTCTCAAACAAAACCAATCCGACAACTTAGATTTTTAGGTGAGTTTCTAGCAATCCTATCCATTTGCAGCAAAACAATCCATCAACCTGTCACATATGTTAAAATAAAGTCAATACAATAATGTAAAGGTGAGTACACAAGTCTAGCATAAGTATAGTAATAAAAGCGTTTACGCATAACCAGCATGTAACACGTAGAGAGGCGAATCAAGTAAGCTATCGACAATGATACAAGCTAACCAACATGACTGCGAGGTGGAGTATGCGCGATACGTGTTCACCGAAGTGAGCATGTAAAGTAAAGTAAGTATGAGATCCTTAACAACCCCTGAATAAATAGGTGGTGAGTCTAAACTATAGTACTATCGTTGCTAAGGGTGGTAGGCAAGTCATCACTGTGTAAACATAGCAAACAAGCATTCACAAATCACGTATAACATGCGAGAGCAGTTAGCATTTAAAATGAGTTTAAGCGTTGTGTGCGATGTGTTTTGATAGAGAACGTATGAAACACCCAAAAGTTCGTTAAGTGAAAAAGTGATCGAGTATACTCACAGTGCGTGTTTAATCGTAAACACGGTCTTGAATGTAGTGGAAGGAGCACCGGATCAGCCAGCGTACGGGGACAGAAGTGCATTAGTCTTCCAAAGTGATGAAACAGTCGAGTTGAAGTGTCGAGGGGGAAACAGAGCATTCGTACGAAGGGAGTGCCTTCTTACGAAGGTGGTGTCTTCGTACGTGTTGCTTGCTTCCGTGTCCAAAATCAAGTGTTCTTCGCGTCTTGTTTCAGGAAATCGAGTGTTCATCCCTCCAGTCCTAAGCTACTGACTAAACTTAGAGCCAGATAGGTCTTTTGAGCGACTTAGTCACATGTAGGAACATGGGCTGGTTTGTACGAAGAGGATGCCTTCTTATGAAGGGGGTGCCTTCGTACGAAAGGAGCTTGTGGCTTCGTACAAAGCCAGTCCAGTTTGTACCAGCGACAGTTTTGGCGTCTTTGTGCATTCGAAATAACGTTTTGCCTAAAACGGATGTGTTTTCGAGTCCGTTTCATGCTGCGTTCGACACTGCTTTGTCCCACTACTTAGTGAACAAAACATATGTCGGTTTTGGTCCGTTTTACTGTAAAAATCGAGTTTAAAACAATTTTTCTTTGGATTAAACACTTGGTGAGTGCGAAATCATCGGATCACTATCTTGGGAAGCCAAAGCTAAACCCAATACACTCTTTTAAGTGTGAATCCGAAGTAAAATAAAAGTTTTGATGAAAAAGATGAAGGTTTTTGGTAGAAAGAGAAGTTTAGATGAAATCACAGATAAACTCGTGGAAAATCGTTGTGGAAAACGTAGTGATACTTGGAAAAATAATGGTTTTCACCTGGAAATGGAGAGGAGCAAGTGGGAGTGTTCATGGGTGAGGGCAAGTTGCAAAATGAAGAAATGAGAGTGAGCTAGGTATTTATAGGGAGGATGATGCGCGCAGGTTGGCTTCATACGAAGCTGGTGGCTTCGTACGAAGCTACCTGTTTCATACAAATAGCTCTCATTTCGCGTGCGGGATGTTCGTTAGGCGCATTTTGTTGTGTTAGTTAGGTCGAGTACTTTACGTATTTTAACGAGGTATTAAGCATTGTGTTGCATTGCATTTTAGTGTGATAAATCGAGTGAGCGAGTGAGCGTTTTAAGCGAGTATCAAACACATATAACACATATAACAATTAAACACACAAATAACAAGTAATATAAGTAAATCCGCTTTTTGAGTTCGTGTTGAGTTTGCGTTGCGATAAGCGTTTAAGTAATCAGCGTATAAATAAGAGATATATAAAATGCATTTAAAATGTAGCTTTCCCATTATAAATCATCGAATCTTGGAGTACAAGCGTTTACGAATAAAATAACGGTAAAATAGGAACAATCCGAAAGTCGGGTTGTTACAGTCTCCCCTACTTTAGGGAATTTCGTCCCGAAATTAGGTAGTAGACGTAACAAAGAGATGTGGATACTTAGCTTTCATATCACTTTCAAGTTCCCAAGTGAACTAGTCACCGCGTTTTACTTCCCATCTTACCTTCACTATGTGTCACACCCCGATATTTCCACATATAACCGGTGTGCCCGGTGGGGAGTATCGTGACGTAGTTGATATCATCATAGACAATTAACACAATATTATAGCATAACGGAAGGCTTGGTAGATTAATTACTATTACAAACCATAGTGTCTGAGTGTTCAAAATAAAAGAATATGCAGAATGGTTGTAATAGAGATCCACAGGCGGATCATAAAACAAATACAAGAAATAATCAGACTTCAGGCATTTAAGGATTTGCAAGATCCTCTTATTTGACACCAAGTAGCTCCAGCCTGATTTCAAGAGGTACCTGTCACTTAGTCTTTGGAAAATACGTCAGTTTTCACTGGTAAATACAATTAACTGACTCATTTGAAAAGTGTTTATGAAATTTGGTTTAGGCGTACAAGGCACAAAATCATTTATAACTTAGGACAATTCTTAATAAAATCTTGTATACTGATTTATATGTTTGTCATACAATTGGGGCCGGTTTGGAAGCCGGTCATGATTAACCGACTCACCACTTATAAAACCCACAAAGGAGTTATCCCCAACATGTGGGTTATTTAATATTTAGCATTTGCATCTGTCAGGTGTATGCCTACACCCCGTGCATCGGTCGTGGCCATTAATAACTTTAATGAGCTGAGGATATCCAGGACACGGTCGTTAACCCCCAATGTTTATGTTATCAAACAAAACAGTTTAAAATGGGTTATGTAGATTTATTAAATCACAATCCGATTAAATGATCTCATACCCGACCAAGCGGTAATAATTTACCGTATCCCAAGCCCGTATAGGGAAAATAAGTTAAAAGTATTTACCTGAGCTAGATGTATAAAGATGTTACTCAGCCGTATGTTTCCTAAAGCCTTATGAAAATACCTTCTGCCGAAGCTACTCAATCTGTATGGAAGGTTTATTAACCTATTAGGATAATAACGGGTCTTTATTTAAGTCAAAGACTTAGACCGGTTAGTTTGAAAGATACTTTACGGTTTGAAACGCTAGTTTAAGTGGAAACATGAATAGAATGTGAGTTAGATCCGACAAGTTTGGATACTTGTATAATATGGGTAAACTAAACACATTCTGGATTTTGAAGATTTAATGATAAGGTTAAACCCATTTGGGCTAATTTATGTAAACTAGTCACATAAACGAACCGAACGCATAAATGCATAACGGGTAATCAGATGAACCATATAAAAGTCCCGTATGTTATTATGCTTGAAATATGTTAATACATCAGCAGGATGTTAACATATATGCCCAAAAAGTATTTAAAACCAAATTAAGTCCCGTAAGGGCATTTTGGTCATTTTAATGTTTATAAAAGAGGTTTTAAAGTAAACTGATATTCTGGTCTAAAACATTCTATAAAAATATTTATTTTTATAATGTTATAATAGTAGGATATCATTCATATGTGTGGTTTACCATTTATGGCCAAACTATGCCCCGAAAGGGTATTTTGGTCACTTCACATATGGTTTTAAGGACATAATTGGAAATCTGGTTAATGACTTATACCTACTGTAAAAATATTAAAATTTATTTATAAATTCAGTAGGTAACAAGTCTTATATGCTAAACATGGTTTTAAACCATACTATGCACCTAATTAGCGTAAAAGGCGATAATTGTCGATATTTGAAATGTTTATGTGTTTCTGAGATTTTGATCAGCCTTGAATATTTAAAATATTTTATTTTTCATATCAAATCAGTAGAAAAAGCTTTGGCATGTTAATCTTATGTAAATCACATTTTATCAGGCAAAAGGGCATTATCGTCAATTATGGAACTTATACAACAACTCTAAGTTATGGTCAGTATCTAATATGACCCAACATTCCAAAAATTCCTAAAAATAATATCATAACAGTAGGTAATGAGTTTTGGGTCAAAATCTATGTTTAAACATGTATTATGCATAAAAGCGTAATTTATTCTTTATAAAAGCTCAATTTGCGATATTTAACATTACATCAGTTTGAGACCAGAAAACAATGTCAAATTAATTTAGACATGTTTATAAATCAGTACTTAACCTATTTGTATGCTCACATATTCAAAAATCTCATTTTTAGATCAAAAGGGCATAATGGTCAATTATAAGCATAATAACGGAAACTAGCATATAATTCATAATATTAATGACCAGGTAATTTAACCTCAGAGGGTTATACTACAACATAATATGGTCCTAATGGAAGCTTAAAACATAAAGGTTTTAAGCTTAATCGGGTTAGAACTGAAAGTCAAAGCAAAAGTCAAGCTTTTGCGACTTTCGGTTGCGAACCGACCTTAAACTCAGAATTGTCGGGTTGAACATACTTAGACATGTTCTACTAATATTTACCAAGTTAAATAAGTGATAAAACATGATTCATAACTTCTACATTATCAGTTATGAGTTTTATTTAAAAATCTAACTAGTTTGACTTTTTACTTAATTACTATGACCCGACAATTAACTAAGTAAACATGGTAATTAGGAGGTGCCCTTTTGAGGGATTAACACCTACCTAATTATGATCACGTAACCATATTCATCTCGAACAATGGCTGGACCGTTTAGGTCTAAACCGAAAGTCAAAGCGTTATTACGACAACTTTGACTTTTGGTGTTTAAACATATAAAAACCAAACTTGAGTGGCTAAGGACACTTACAACAGGTCCTTGCACGAAGATTGAACTAAGGTGGGCTCCCTCTTGATCAGGAATCCCAGAGAGTTGCTCAAGAATGCTCAAGCAAGTGAGATGAGAGTGAATGGTTGAAATGAGCAAAGAATGTGGCTGCCCCAAAGGGCCTATTTATAGTGAATGGAGGTCCCTCAAGATCATCACAGGTGTATAGGGGTGTTGTAGGATGGCTCCAAGTGTCCTAGTGGTATTAAAAACCATCAACAAAGCCATAGATTTCGATTTTGTTTGGTTTGGAGCACAAGGAAGAAGATGACCAGCACCAGTCCTCACTGTTCTGTCGAAATGACGCCGTCGCGTCGCGCGACGGCATAGGGATGTGATTGTCGCGCAGCGCGACACCAAGTATGACCAGCCAAACAAGTTTAAAACCTGACATGTTTAGTCCCTGCACCTTTAAATGCTTAATAACTTTCTTCTAGGGAGTATAACCAAGCACCGTTAAGTCCGGTTTCATTAAACGATCACTGAAAACACATGTTTCTGTTTATTGACGCTTTTAACCCTTATTCTTGGGAATTTGCGTAAATAATACATAACGATATCGAAACCTCGTGAATTTGATATCACTTATTCTTGAGAGTATAATCGAACATTTCCAAGCCCCGGGTTCGTTAAAAGGTCACTCAGAGGTAAGAATTAACATGTTGACACGTTTAACCCCTCTGTCTAGTAAAATTTTGATTACTTTCACTAACGGCTTCTTACGTCCGACAATTTACTCGTTTAAGAATATATTCATCGCGTGTGGTCAATCACAGGCACAAGTTTGGCATGTTGACACTTTTAGTCCATTCGTATACGTATTTTCATCGTTTGACAACTCTAGTCCTTGTGATTTCAATCTTTCATATGTTTAGGGTTTAGGACACGTGTCATCACACAATAGGATGCGATTTTTCGAGGTGTTACATCCTCACCCCCTTAAAAGAAATATCGACCCGAGATTTATTGAAATAAGTGAGGGTATTTTTGTCGCATTGTGGACTCAACCTCCCACGTACATTCAGGGCATCTGCGGGCATCCCATTTTACTTTCACAATTGGTACATGCTTCCTTCGGAGCTTTTTAACCTGTCGATCCTCGATCGATATATGTCTTTCAACAAACATCAGGCTTTCATCAATTTGTACCTCTTTATGAGACATTGCTAGCGACTCATCAACTAGACATTTCTTTAAGTTACAGATGTGGAACACATTGTGAATTCTACTAAGCTCCTCAGGCAAGTTTAGCTTATAAGCTACGCTGCCGACACATTCGATGATCTCGAATGTTCCGATATACCTTGGGCTTAGCTTGCCTTTCTTACCAAAACGCATCACACCTTTCCAGGGGGATACCTTAAGTAAGACTTTGTCGCCTACCTCAAACTTTAGATGCTTTCGCCTCTTATCTGCATAGCTTTTCTGCCTATCTCTGGCAGCTTTTAGGCGTTCACGAATTTGGACAATCTTGTCCGTCGTTTCAAGCACTATATCTGGTCCTGATAACTGAGTCTCTCCAACTTCTGCCCAGCAAACAGGCGTTCTACATTTCCTCCCATACAATGCCTCAAAAGGCGCAGCCTGAATGCTAGTATGGTAACTATTATTATAGGAAAACTTAATCAAAGGTAGGTGGTCATCCCAGCTACTACCCAAATCAATAACACATGCATGAAGCATGTCTATCAATGTTTGAATTGTACGTTCACTTTGTCCATCCGTTTGAGGATGGTAAGCAGTACTAAAATTCAAACGAGTGACTAATGATTGTTGGAAACTTTTCCAAAAATGAGAGGTGTATCTAGTATCTCTATCACATATAATAGATACTGGCGTAGCCTGAATGCTAGAATTGTACGTTCACTTCTTACGTCCGACAATTTACTCGTTTAAGAATATGTTCATCGCGTGCGGTCAATCAGAGGCACAAGTTTGGTATGTTGACACTTTTAGTCCCTTCGTATACGTGTTTTCATCACTTGACAACTCTAGTCCTTGTGATTTCAATCTTTCATATGTTTAGGGTTTAGGACATGTGTCATCACACAATTGGACGCGATATTTCGAGGTGTTACACTATGGGAATGCGACTACGTCGAAGTTTCTTGGTTTCTCGATCCATGATTTCTACTAGCTTTTCCACAAAGTGCAGTGTCTCCTTTATTTGCAAGTCTTCGAGAGGTACATGATGATTTTCTTCAGCTAGACACTTCTTGAGGTTTGAGACATGGAAAGTCGGGTGTACGTTTCTGAGTTCAACTGGTAATTCGAGTCGGTAGGCCACTTTACCAATTCTTTCCAGAATCTTAAAGGGGCCCACGTAACGTGGCGCTAGTTTCCCTTTCTTTGCCGAATCAGACCACTCATTTCCAAGGTGAAACCTTTAAGAGGACTTGATCTCCAACTTCGAACTCTAGGGGCTTGCGACGTTTATCGGCGTAGCTCTTTTGACGACTCCGAGCTTTCAGGAGATTGTCTCTTATTTGGAGAATCTTGTCTGTCGTTTCTTGTATTAACTCGGGACCGGTAATCTGTACGACTCCGATCTCGTGCCAAACAATAGGCGATCGACATGTTCTACCGTTTAATGCCTCAAAGGGTGCCATTTTTATACTAGTGTGATAACTGTTATTGTACGAAAATTCTACTAAGGGTAAATGCGAATCCCAATTACCACTAAAATCTATAACGAACGAACGAAGCATGTCGTCGAGGGTGCGGATCGTGCGCTCAGTCTGACCGTTGGTCTGGGATGGAATGCAGTACTGAGATTGAGAGTCGTACCGAGAGCGGATTGGAATGTCTCCTAGAGACATGAGGTAAAACGACCATCGCGGTCAGAGATAATGTCACGAGGTGTCCCATGCCGACAAATGACTTCGTCGGTATAGATTCGTGCTAATCGTTCAACCTTAAAGTCTTCTCGTATCGGAATGAAATGAGCATATTTCGTAAGATGATCAATGATAACCCAAATGCTATTATGACCAGAAGGCGTTCGAGGAAGTTTTGTAATAAAATCCATGGCAATACTTTCCCATTTCCAAATCGGGATTTCGGGTTGTTCGAGTAGACCAGAGGGTCGTTGATGTTCGGCCTTAACTTTCGAGTAAGTTAGGCATTTTGAAACATACAGAGCGATATCCTTTTTCATGCCCGACCACTAGTACTTAGGATGGAGGTCCTAGTACATCTTGTTAGCACCAGGATGAATGGAGTATCGAGATTTGTGAGCTTCAGTCATAATTATCTCTCGGAGGTTATTGCAGCTAGGAATCCAAATACGGTCAAGAAAGTGAAAGATACCATTCAGTTTGTTCACCAACTGAGTTTCGGTACCAAGCTTCATTTCCTCTTTCAAGGTATTCTCAATGAAGCATGAGTGCAGCGCGTCGCGAATTAGGGCTTCGAGATCGTTCTGGGCTTGAACGTTACGAATACTATGCACATAGCTTCATCGACTGAGGGCATCGGCTGCGACGTTTGCCTTGACGGGATGGTAGCGTATTTCACAATCATGGTCGTTAAGAAGTTCAACCCATCTGCGTTGATGCATGTTCAGTTCTTTCTGGTTCAAGATATGTTGTAGGCTCTTATGGTCGGTGAAGACCGTACACTTTGTACCGTAAAGGTAGTGTCACCATATCTTTAACGCAAAAACAACTGCACCGAGTTCGAGATCGTGGGTAGTGTAGTTCTTCTCTTGAACTTTCAGTTGTGGAGATGCATACGCGATAACCTTGTCTCGTTGCATGAGAACACAACCAAGACCTAGGTTGGAGGTATCGCAATAAAAAACGAAATCATTGTTTCCGTTGGGAAGTGCGAGTACAAGAGTGTTACAAAGCATACGCTTGAGAGTTTGAAAGGCGTCTTCTTGTTCAGAATCCAAAACAAAAGGTTTGTCATTATGGGTTAAAGCGGTAAGAGGTAAGGCGATTTTAGAAAAGTCGCGATGAATCGACGGTAATAACCCGCTAATCCGAGGAATGAACGGATTTCAGATAGAGTCTTCGGTGTAATCCAACTCTTTACCGCTTCTATTTTTGCGGGACCAACGTGAATTCCTTGACTGTTAACAATGTGACCGAGGAATTGAACTTCCTCGAGCCAAAATTCACACTTGGAGAACTCAGCGTAGAGGCGGTTTCCTTGAAGAAGTTCGAGAACTAAACGAAGATGTCGCGCGTGTTCGGCTCTCGACTTCGAGTAGATAAGAATATCATCGATAAACACAACAACGAAACGATCCAAAAAGGCTTTGCACACAAGTTCATCAAGTCCATGAAGACCGCGGCTGCATTCGTGAGACCAAAAGACATAACCACGAATTCATAGTGACCATAACAAGTACGAAAAGCGGTTTTCATGATGTCTTGTTCCTGTACACGCAATTGGTGATAGCCGAAATGTAAATCAATCTTTGAGAAACATGTAGCGCCTTGGAGCGGATCAAATAAATCGTCGATTCGCGGTAGCGGGTAGCGATTCTTAATAGTGAGCTTGGTTTGAGTCCATTTTATGCATTAGTCAAATTTTAAATTTATAAAACATGATATTATACTAACACTAAACACACACTTGGGCAATTGCACCCATCGTTAGCGTAGTATAGTGTTGGTAAGATACCGAGGTCGTCCAAGGACACAAGTGTTTTAATATTGATTTATTCTCAACGTCAAATCGATCTAAATTTTTGAGAAAAGTTTTGAAACATAAAAATAAAACTAAAAATGAAAAGATAGACAAGATAGAATCACTTGGATCCAACTCATCTTTAATGTATCATTTGATGATTTTCGCACTTTCGGACTTTTTAAGAGATTATCTTAGTTATAGTAGTAAGCCCCTCTTTTGAAGGTGACGTTACCCTCAACCCAGTGGTTTAAGTCAGTAGGGATACAATCCCAAAGGGTCAGAATATTGAAAGACAATTAAGTTAGTTATTAATGCGAAAATATAACAACCCTCCAAAATAATTTTTTGACACCCCTAAAATATTTAAAATGCCCTAATATGTCCTAAAATATACCCCGTACGCGAAAACAGGGCCCGAATACCTTTATTTTCATTAAAATTAATTAAAAAACAAATTTCAAAGGGCTGTCGCAGGGCGCGTAGCCTTTGGCTACCTCCTACGCGGGCCGCGACAGATGGAGGATCAGACCGTAACCCTAGGGCGCCACGTGTCGGACTCGTGTTGAAGCTATGGTGCTGACCAGTCATAGCTAGGGCCTACTTACCCTACTACGCGGGCCGCGTAGCCCTTGGCTACGTCTTACGCGGGCCGCGAGGGAAGTCGAAAGGTCACCTATAAATAGAGGGCTTTGGCCTTCGGTTCCAGTCGCTCATTCTCTTTCTCTCTCACGAATTTCTATATAGTCAAAGTACTTTTCAGGCATAATATCCCCCAAATTAACGAAGTTCTGCTCCGTTGTAAGTATTATAACCCCGGTTACGTATTAGATACGCTGCCCGATTGATCCAGGGTTCCGTAACGGCTGTCGCGGTTCTGCCCGACGTAGTCGTTGGAATGCCGTCTCGGGGAGGGTATTACTAATGTAAATAATGGGTTATTATACTAACATGTGTGCATTTGTGTAATTTATAGATAATCACCAGGAAATCCTTAAAGAAAACCTAAGACAGCAATGTGAGTAATCTCCTTTTTGTAAACTGTTTTTACAAAACCTTAATTATTTTACAATGTGATTAGCAGTGATTGTGTCTTTGTAATTCTTCAATTACTGCCGGTATGTTGGGGTTTTGTATACAAAATGTGGAAGACGTTACCATTGGACAACGAGTTAGCCAATGAGTAATATGACCCACCAGTCAGGATTGACAGTACTGAATGAGTAATTGTGTAGATATAAACAAAGTGATCGCTCTCAATACTGTTTAATGATAAAATATGTTTTGATTAAATTGGAATTCACTCGCCAGTATTTACCACTGACAAATGTTTTTAAAACGCATTTCAGGTAACAAAATGTAAAAGCCAATTAGAAGAAAGGCAGCTGGAGAGCACTAAAGGCTTGGAAAAATGTGGCTATAAAAGTTACCTAAAAGACGATGTTTTAAATTCAATAAAATAGGGTTTATCCCTATAAACATGTTGTAATAAGAAACTTGGGTTTACCCATGTGTTTAATATTATAAAATATGGTGGTTTTACTCTGATAAAGTATTTCCTAACTACGGTCCTGATGAAATTTCCGCTGCCAAAATAGTTAAACATACGGATACCACCAAAACTGGTTCGCGTCCGCCCGTTCCCGGGAAATAGGGATCGGGGGTTGCGACAGAAGGTGGTATAAGAGCTAAGCCACTGATTTAGCCACAGAAGTGTTCTGCTGACCCCAAGATATTATTCAAAGTGTTAGGAAATAAACTATGAAAATACGTGCATATCTGTATTTATTATTGTGTGTTATTTGACTATTTGTTAGTTTACAGTATGAGTGACCAAGGACCTTCCGACGCCTACCGTCAGTTGTCCAGCTCACCTAGGAGCGAAGGCACCTATTCACAGCCTGCCCTCTCAGGGTATTCAGCTAATAATGAAGACGGGATATTCATGTTTAAGGCTCAGTCTGAAGAGCCATTCCCTCCTAAAAAGAGAGGATGGTTCAGTATGGGAGCACATGAACGTAGGAAACGAATGAAAAAGTTGCAAGAACAGCGAGCCCTAGCGGCCGCTAAAAGAGACACAGATGCCCACACCCAGGATATGCTTAATAGGGGTTTAGCAAATTTTCATATCCTAGCAACCACAGCTGCCGATTCTAATCTGGAGCAACTGATAACACCTCATCCATTACTACCCATGGAAATAGAAAACAACCCTGAAAATCAAGTCCAAATGCATGACTTCGACCCAATGGAGATACCTAGGGTACCAGCACCCAATCCCTTAGATCCAGACTACGACCCATGGTTAGATGATAATAGGGACTATGTGCAGCATTACCCGATACCCGAAGACATGCCCATGCCGAATCTAGCAGCTTACCCAGGTTTGGACCCTCTAGATCCCTATTACGATAGTGATCAATACATGAGGCAGGCAGGAGAACGACTCGTCTTGAGGTATGACGAGCGTAATATGGATTTCTGGATGAATCCATATCCGTGAAGGTGATGGTGGAGGTAGTAATAATAATAATAATAATAATAATAATAATATAATAATAATATAATAATATATAATATGCGTGTATGAAAAAAAATCATAGCTACAGATGCCTACTAGTAGTGTAATTTTTATTTCAGTTGTATTGTAATTTTAAATTCCAGTTTCAGTGTGTATTAGATGCATAATATAAGAAAACGTAAGTCGCAATGTTCGACGTTTTTGATCAATATGCGTGTCGTGTGATTGGTTATGTTAAATATTATTTTGTGATATTAATACATGGAAATTGTTTATAATTCAGATGGCTGACCAAGTGAACCAGGAAAACCAGAATAATGAAAACCAGAATGACAATAACCCGAATACTGTAACCTGAACAATGATAACAATGGAAACCAAGTGGATAATAGTGCCATTCAACACATAGTGGCACAAGGAATTATAGATGCAATGCCATTTATTATCCAAAATGTTAGGGTCGCTGATAATAAAAGTAACCGTGATAGCAAACGACCAACTGAACCTGAACACAGCATGAACAATGGACCTATACTTCAACTGCCCATTCCCAAAAGAAGAAGAACCATGTCTTATGGTTGTTCTTATAAAGAATTCTGGTCTTGTAAACCAATGGAATTCTCGGGCAATGAAGGGGCCGTTGCAACTCTACGCTGGATGGAAAAGACTGAGGCAGTCTTAAAAATAAGCAAGTGCGCAGAAGAGGATAAGATAATGTTTGCTTCCAATTTGTTTAAGAACTCAGCTTTAGAATGGTGGAACACTATCCTCCAATCTAGAGGAAGTGATAGAATTTACAATATGGAATGTGAGGAATTTAAGAACATGGTAGAAAGGAAATTCTGCCATCCCAATGAAAAGGAACAGATAGCAAATAAGTTCCTGAATCTTAGAATGACTGGAGTGGATAGTAAGGGTTACACTACGTTATTCTTTGAATATGCTAGAATAGTACCAACCCTTGCATCACCCGAACCAGTGTTAATCTCCCGTTACATCTGGGGATTAATCAGTGAGATAAGGCATGTAGTCAAGGCGGCTAGACCTCAAACTATAGAAGAAGCTGTAGAACTAGCAAATACCTTGACATATGAGTTAATGCATACATGAGAAGAAGACCAGAGGAGAAACCTAGCTCAAAGGCTTACCCAGGAATTTCGCTACTATAATTCCAACCGTGGGAAAAATGTAGGTTCTACCTCGGCACCCTATTGCAAGTATTGCAAAAGAAAGCATTCTGGGAGATGTTTCATATATTGCAACTTTTGCAAAATATCTGGGCACAAGGAAGAAGACTGCAGGAAGAAACTCACCAATAAGGTATGTTACAATTGCGGAGAGTAAGGCCACATCAAGCCAAATTGTCCAAAACTAGCTCTAGCAACAAACAACAAGACTACTAAAAATGCTAGAGCATTTGTTCTAACCGCAGATGAAGCCAAGATGATTCCGGACGTGATAGCCGGTACGTTTTTAGTTAATGATGTTTTTGCTAAAGTATTATTTGACTCTAGTGCAAACCAAAGTTTTATTAATACTTCATTTTGCAAACTTCTCAATCAATCATTAACTAAACTCCCACAAGAATGTCTAGTAGAAACAGCAAACGGGGAAACCATTAAGATTTCTGAAATCTTGCAGGAAGCAAGAATTGAAATTTTAATCCATAAGTTTATTGCAAACCTTTACCCAATGAATCTGGCAGGATTTGATGTTGTTTTAGGAATGGATTAGTTAATAGCCCATAAAGCCAGTATTTTATGTGATCATAAGTCAATTCAAGTAAATTCACCAAGGGGTGAAAAGATCACAATTAAAGGAGATAAGCCCTCTAGATCTACAAAATTCATTTCTGTAATGAAAACAGCAAGTTAAGTAAGAAAATGATCCTTAGTGTATTTGATTTCTTTAATCATTAACACTAAAGGAAAAGAACTAAAAGATATTCCAGTAGTATCTCAGTTTTCAGATGTGTTTCCTGAAGAATTGCCAGTACTACCGCCCGACAGGGAAGTTGAATTCAGAATTCACCTACTCCCAGGAACAGCACCAATTGCCAAAGCACCTTACCGTTTGGCACCCGCAGAAATGCAGGAACTGAAGAAACAATTAGACGAATTGTTGGAGAAAGGATTCATACAGCCAAGTTCATCGCCATGGGGAGCACCGATTTTATTCGTTAAGAAGAAGGACGGATCGATGCGTATGTGCATTGATTACCGTGAATTGAACAAGGTCACGATTAAGAATCGGTATCCATTACCAAGAATCGATGATCTGTTCGATCAGTTGCAAGTAGCTCGATTTTTCTCTAAAATCGATTTGCGCTCAGGATATCATCAACTAAAGGTACATGAAGAGGACATTCCTAAAACCGCTTTTAGAACAAGGTATGGCCATTATGAATTTACTGTCATGCCATTTGGTTTAACCAATGCCCCAGCTGCATTTATGGACATGATGAACGGAATATGTAAGCCATATTTGGATAAATTCATAATTGTCTTTATAGATGATATTCTCATTTACTCTAAAAGTAAAGAGGAACACGCAGAGCATTTGCATGCACATCTAAGTTTATTAAGGAAAGAAAAGCTTTATGCTAAGTTTTCAAAGTGCGAGTTTTGGTTAGAACAGGTACAATTTCTTGGACACCTAGTCAATCATGAAGGAATTCATGTGGATCCCACCAAAATCGAGGCAATTACTAAATGGAAAACCCCTGAGTCACCAACCGAGGTTAGAAGTTTCTTAGGACTGGCTGGTTATTATAGAAGATTCATTTGAGATTTTTCTAGAATAGTCATTCCCTTAACTAAGTTAACCTGTAAATCCATTAAATTTGAATGGGGACCAAAACAGGAAGAAGCATTTTGAATCCTTAAGCAAAGACCAACCAATGCACCCATACTAGCGTTACCAGAAGGTACCGAAGACTTTACAGTCTATTGTGACGCTTCTAAATTAGGTTATGTATGTGTGTTGATGCAACGTCAAAAGGTCATAGCATATGCATCTAGACAACTTACGAATCATGAAGAGAACTATTCAACCCATGATTTGGAATTAGGAGCCATAATTTTTGCCCTGAAAATTTGGAGACATTACCTTTACGTTAGTAAGTTTACCATTTTCACTGATCATAAGAGTTTAAGGTACGTTTTCGGGCAAAGGGAGTTGAATATGAGACAAAGACGCTGGATGGAATTACTTAGTGATTTTGATTGTAATATCCAGTATCATGCAGGAAAGGCTAATGTAGTAGCTGATGCTTTAAGTCGAAAATATCACGAAAAGCCAATAAGAGTATGTTCTCTTAAATTATATTTACAAGTAGATTTAAATGAACAGATTAGAAAAGCACAAGAATCAATAATCAAGGATGATACTGAAAACTTAAAAGGAACGATTAAGGAATTAGAACAAGGAACAGATGGAATTTGGAGATTCCATAAGAAAAGAATGTGGATACCTAAATTAGGAAACCTACGCCACCGTATATTAGAGGAAGCTCATAAGTCTAAGTATACGATGCATCCTAAAAGTGATAAGATGTACCAGGATTTAAGAAAGAATTTTTGGTGGATAGGAATGAAAAAGGATATAGCAGCTTATGTTTCTAAATGTTTAACCTGTTCACAAGTTAAAACTGAACATCAGAAACCCTCAGGTTTATTGCAGTAATTAGAGATGCCAGTATGGAAATGGGAATTGATAACAATGGATTTTGTTACCAAGTTACCCAAAACAAGAAAAGGTAATGATACAATCTGGGTGATTGTAGACAGGCTAACTAAGTCCGCTCATTTCCTACCAATGAAGGAAACTTTCAGTATGGAACAATTAGCTAAATTGTATGTAAATGAAATAGTTTCATTGCATGGAATTCCTTTATCAATTGTGTCTGATAGAGATAGTCGTTTTACCTCTCATTTTTGGACAAGTTTCCAAAAAGCAATGGGAACCAAGTTGAATCTAAGCACAGCTTATCATCCTCAAACGGATGGACAAAGCGAAAGGACAATTCAGACAATGGAGGACATGCTTAGAGCTTGTGTAATTGATTTCAGAGGTAATTGGGACGATCACTTACCATTGATAGAATTTTCTTATAATAACAGTTATCACACAAGTATAAATGTTGCACCACTCGAAGCACATTATGGATGAAAGTGCCGAACCCCAGTTTGTTGGGCAGAAGTTGGGGAAAAGCAACTATCCGGACCTGAAATAGTGCAAGAAACAACAGACAAGCTCATTCAAGTCAAGGAACGACTGAAAGCAGCACGTGATCGACAAAAGAGTTACGCTGATAACAGGAGAAAGCCATTAGAATTTCAGGTAGTGACAAGGTGTTATTGAAAGTCTCTCCTTGGAAAGGAGTAGTCAGATTCATCAAAAGGGGAAAGCTAAGCCCCAGGTATGTAGGACCTTTTGAGATTATTAGAAGAATAGGACTTGTAGCCTATCAGCTACAACTGGCAGAGGAAATGGCAGGAATACATGATGTATTTCATGTATCTAATCTCTAGAAATGCTTAGCTGATGAATCATTAGTCGTACCTCTTAAGGATATAGAGGTGAATGAAAAGTTAAAATTTGTAGAAAAACCACTACAGATTGAAGACAGAAAGGTTAAGAATCCCAAACATAAGAGATTAATTCTAGTCAAAGTGAAGTGGAACTCCAAAAGAGGACCAGAATATACATGGGAACTTGAATCAGAGATGCAAAAGAAATACCCACACCTGTTCCAGTAGACCTCGAGGACGAGTTCTAAAACAAGGTGGGGAGGATATAACAACCCTCCAAAATAATTTTTCGACACCCCTAAAATATTTAAAATGCCCTAATATGTCCTAAAATATACCCCGTACGCGAAAACAGGGCCCGAATACCTTTATTTTCATTAAAATTAATTAAAAAACAAATTTCAAAGGGCTGTCGCGGGGCACGTAGCCTTTGGCTACCTCCTAAGCGGGCCGCGACAGATGGAGGATCAGACCGTAACCCTAGGGCGCCATGTGTCGGACTTGTGTTGAACCTATGGTGCTGACCAGTCATAGATAGGGCCTACTTACCCTACTACGCGGGCCGCGTAGCCCTTGGCTACGTCTTATGCGGGGCGCGAGGGAAGTCGAAGGGTCACCTATAAATAGAGGGCTTTGGCCTTCAGTTCCAGTCGCTCATTCTCTTTCTCTCTCACGAATTTCTATATAGTCAAAGTACTTTTTGGGCATAATATCCCCCAAATTAACGAAGTTCTGCTCCGTTGTAAGTATTATAACCCAGGTTACGTATTAGATACACTGCCCGATTGATCCAGGGTTCCGTAATGGTTGTCGCGGTTCTGCCCGACGTAGTCGTTGGAATGCCGTCTCGGGGAGGGTATTACTAATGTAAATAATGGGTTATTATACTAACGCGTGTGCATTTGTGTAATTTATAGATAATCACCAGGAAATCCTTAATGAAAACCTAAGACAGCAATGTAAGTAATCTCCTTTTTGTAAACTGTTTTTATAAAACCTTAATTATTTTACAATGTGATTAGCAGTGATTGAGTCTTTGTAATTCTTCAATTACTGCCGGTATGTTGGGGTTTTGTATACAAAATGTGGAGGACGTAACCATTGGAAAACGAGTTAGCCAATGAGTAATATGACCCACCAGTCAGGATTGATAGTACTGAATGAGTAATTGTGTAGATATAAACAATGTGATCGCTCTCAATACTGTTTAATGATAAAATATGTTTTGATTAAACTGGGATTCACTCACCAGTATTTCCCACTGACAAATGTTTTTAAAACGCGTTTCAAGTAACAAAATGTACAAGCCAATTAGAAGAAAAGCAGCTGGAGAGCACTGAAGGCTTGGAAAAATGTGGCTCTAAAAGTTACCTAAAAGACGATGTTTAAATTCAATAAAATAGGGTTTATCCCTATAAACATGTTGTAATAAGAAACTTGTGTTTTCCCATGTGTTTAATATTATAAAATATGGTGGTTTTACTCTGATAAAATATTTCGTAACTACGGTCCTGATGAAATTTCCGCTGCCAAAATGGTTAAACATACGGATACCACCAAAACTGGTTCGCGTCCGCCCGTTCCCGGGAAATAGGGATCGGGGGTTGCGACAGAAAAGTGGTAGGCCCCACTTTTGAAGGTGACGTTACCCTCGGCTAAGTGGTTTGAGTCAGCAAGGATACAATCCCAAGAAACCGGTTTAAAGTATTAATAGTAGTTTATAGATGAGGGGTTCAAGCTATTCGCACCCCCGCCATCCAATACGATATGGTATTGAAGGAGGTCCTAGTAAGCTTGAACTAGGTCCTCGCAGGATCTATACACTGAACGAGAAAAGAACTTTACCAAACCATCCCCCTAACCCCCTTCCAGGTAGTTCACGCGCTTTAAATAGACTGTAAATACACAAATGATGACATCATTTACTTTATATAGACAGTAAAACAACCTCAAGACACCATAAGAAAATGATAAAGACAATTCACCTTCAACATAAGAAACTAGTTATTAAAGTCACTAATACAAACCCAAATAAAAAGCGTCGAAAGATTAAAAATCAAAAGTAATACATTAAAAGCTTGTCTCCAAGTGATGTAAGAGGCTTAGCCAAACATAGCCTTTGATTGGAAAGAACTCGTACAATCAATCTTGGATCCCGAGACTACTACACACTTTAAAGATGGATGATGGATGATGGTGGTGGGTGTTGGTGTTGGTGTTGGTGTTGGTGTTGGTGTTGGTGTTGTAGTGGTGGTGGAGTGGTGGCAAACTGGGAGAGTAGTGGTTTGCCAAGGGATGCCTTTGAAGTGAACCAAGCACCCCCTTTTATAGCTAGAACAAAGCCCTGGCGACAGCCCCGTGTCCAGCTGGGCACGACCCGTGGCCATCATCTTCTCTTCCTTCATTAATTGCAATTGTCAGCAGAGGGCCCCACATGACCCCGTGTCTCCTGGGCATGACCATGTGGTCAACTCTTTGCTGTACTATCAAGATTCTACGTATCTTAGAGTTGACCATGCCCCATGTTGAGCTGGGCACGCCCCCGTGGTGGGCGTAGAAGATTCTGCAGGTTTGTCTTGTTGTGCAGGCTCCTAACCACGCCCCATGCTCAGCTGGGCACGGCCTCGTGGTCAGTCTCTGTTTCTTTGTTTTTGCTTTGGGAGATGCTGCCTAGGGGTCGGGCATATCACGTTTATTCCTTCTTTTTGTATTTATGTTGGTTTTGGCTGCTTAATCACTCCTTTTGTTCTTTTAAGGTCGTTTAGTCATGTAAATTCAAAAGGAAGAAAGAAACACGCTTTTTCCAACATTAGTACTAAAAAGGGGTTAGTTTTATGCCTCATTTGATGTAATTTATATGTTGCATTTTGCACACATCAAATACCCCCACGCTTGAATCTTTGCTTGTCCTCAAGCAAAACTCTTCAATATGTGGCTTACATACCCAAATGGAAGAGGTAGAGAAGAATTTTTGGGCTTATCTTGAGTGTCGGGAATCCAAGATCTTTATTGAGTTTTATTTTATATTATTTATAATCCTATTTGTCATGATTTATTTAGAACGTTTTATAAGAAAAAAATATTTATTTGGGAATAACATGCCTCTTTAAAATTCCATTTATATACAAGTTCACATACCTCACGGGTGATTACTCAACACTCGTCCGATTTGTGTATTTTTGTGAAATGCTCGAGACAAGCGTGGAACTTACTTCTACCATATGCTTGCCAAGCGATCAAACCTCCTCCTTTTTAACTGTAAACCTTGGTAAATATCAAGAGGACTTAGGGAAAGGTTAGGCTTGGGCTAAGGGTAGGTGGTTTTTGGTTAGTGGTTAGTAAAAATGGCGAAAAGCATAAAAAGCGTCGGTTGTCGTAAAACTTTTTGTTTTTGTGACTTTTATTCAAACTAAGCATATTCAAACAAGATTTCTTTGAGGAACTTGTTTGTTTATTACAAGACCTTCATTTTTTTTGTGTCACAAGACAACCAAGCTTTTTACTAAAACAAAGGGGTTTGAAAAGAAAAAAAGGGGTTTTGGTGGGTAATGGGTGTTTGTTTTTCGGGTTTTGAAATGAAAAGGTTTAGGCTCAAAGGAGTTAACTAGGGGGATTTTGGGTTGGTGATAAAAAAATAAAAAATAATGGTTTTGAAAGGAAAATGGGTTAGTCCTAATGCCTCCATCATTTACTTACTTGGGTTCAAGCTGGTAAGGACCGGGAATGTATCGTCTTGGCATGTTCTTGAGTCGTAAGAACCAAACAGCTATTCACACAAGAAAAGGAAAATGAGCATTTTGTTTAAAGATATACGTATGTATGCTCAATAAAAGCTCAAAGCTCACTTGTTATGGGAATGGGTTTATAATGTGATCAAGTATATATAATTAAATTTTAAATAGATTTGTCATGCCTTTTCATAATCTTCTTATTTAGTTCTTTTTATCACGACGCTATCGGTAGTAAATATGTAAAAATATAACCTTTTTAGAAGTTCTCATTCCCGAATTAAACCAAGACAAGTTAAAATAATGAATTTTTTTTTTTTAAAATTTGGGGTGATTAGCGGTTCCAATAGAGTTTTGTGTAAGGTTTGTTATTAGGATTTGCAAGATTCAAGGTTTTAGCATCCTCCCCCCCCCCCCCCCACACTTAAATTACACATTGTCCTCAATGTGTCTCAAAAATAAGTTTTTAGGTTGATTCGAATATATAAAAGGTGTTTGAAAAGCAAGGTTTTGTGTTATTGGGCACCTAGCCACAGCCACGTGCTCGCTGAACACAGCCCTGTGGTTAGAATGCCAGTAACAAAACTTACAGAAACTTAGCCATGGGGCGTGCCTAGTGGCCATGACCCGTGGTGGGTTGGTTTCAGAAAGCACAACAGGTCAAGGGTGTAGGCACGGGGGCGTGGTCACTGACCACAGCCCCATGGTGGCAATCTACAATTGATGATTCACAGGTTTTTGGTGTTTGGTTCGGGTTTTCCGGGCTTATGTAGCACAAATGCTTAGTGCACTCAAGTCTCGTGTGTACCTATTTTGCTAACATCACACCAAACATAACATAATACCAAAATCCTAGTTTACTAAAGTTTAACATCCATCACCACAAACATAAAAAGTAAAATGTAGAAAAATAAAAGTTGTCTAGGAAAGTAAATTGTTTAAATGTGGCACGCAGGCCAGAAATTGTTCGTAGGGTAGAAAGAGTTGAACTGAAACACTACATCCGTCACCACATCATACCACCTCCGTCGCCTTCGCTCAATCCATGTCCTCATCATCTTCGCCCTCATCACCGTGATACATGTTCTCCCTGATGTACGTGATGTCATCTTGCATAGTGGATACGGTACGTTCCACTGCTCCAATCTGGGTGTATGCGTTGCTAGCCATGTTGTACGTGTTCCTGGTGCAAAGGAGGTTTTCCTACAAAAGATCAATTAAACTTTGAAAATTAGGAAACCTGCCTCCATAAGAGGAGTAACCCGCTTTGTAGCTTTGGTATTGAGGGGGAGGACGGTTTGGATCGTCATGTAGGACTAGGGCTTCTTCTGGGTTCCACACGTGTCCTCGTGCGTTTTGGAAGCAAACTGTCCCGTCACCCAAGTCTTGAATGATTCCCATTGAGCGGCATTGAGCTAGGTCTACCTTCCCGGACCTTGGACCGATATGGAATGATTTTGGCATGTGTTGGACATAGGTCTTGAAAAGGCGGTAGATCCATCCCCCGAAGAAGATTGGTGTCGAGGAGGAGGTGGGTGACATCGAGAGGCACGCAGTTTTGGATGCAATAAAGGACAGTGAGATCACGTAGGTTTAACACACCCGTACTATCACGCCTTTGACAAAGGGAGTTGCTAAGGACCTGGTGGATATAGCGGTAGATGGGGTCCCGCAACTAGGAGTTCTTTGTTACACTGGGATCGTACGACCCTTCTCCAATTTGAGCCCATGCCATTTGACGCATGTTGGTTGGGAGTTCAAAGAGACCACCCGTGAACTCTTCTTCAACAGATTCGTCTTCCATGAATAAACCCACATTCACCCCAAACTAGGCTATGGAGATTGAAAATAGTTCCCCAGCACACCTGAACTGAACTCCTTCTTCGTCAAACAGCTCGGCTATGGATTTGAACTTGAAAGTACTATAAACTCCATGTTGTATTCATAACATGTTTGTCTCGGTGCCTCTTCCGGCCTAGTTTGGAGTATGTCATAGCGAGCATGGTACTCCCATTCTGATGTTTTGAACTTGAGAAACTTGCTGGCCAATTCTGCAAAACATAACGACAAAACAAACAGCATGTTACGATAAAAATTTCGCAAAAAAAAACTGAGAACAGGGGGCTGGACACGGCCCCGTGGCTGCTGGCCATGCACCGTGTTCAGCATGTTCCCCTAGCCATGCCCCATGCTCGCTGACCACGACCCGTGGTAAGGCTTCTGTTTCGAACACTAGAAAATTTTTGGTTGAGTAGGGGCGGTTTTCCCTGAAAATGAAACCCCAAGTGCCGTTTTTCCAAAAACAAACCGTTTACCCCATCAATTTTAACTTTTTCGGTTCAAAAACAAGGATGTATGGTTTATCTTTGAAATCGGGAAAATATGTGAACAATAATGGTTGATTTACTTCCTATAACATGAATCTTTACTAATACTACTAGATCTAAACAAAAATTTGGGGTTAGGTTTGGTTCAAGTTCAAGAACCCTAGATTTTTCGCCAAATTTTTTATGTTAATCTACATGCAAAACGTTGAACTAACTATAGAAGTTGATAGAATCATACCTTATTGATGTTGAATGGAAGGAAAACGTAAAAATCTGCAGAGAATCATGGAGGAACCAGAGAGTTTTCAGGGAAACGGGTCGTGGTGAAGTGAGAAAGTGAGAAGAAAAGGGGTTTTATTCCCCTCAGTAGTATGTTGAGCATGCCCCCATGGGCGGCCACTTTTTTTTAGTGCTCGTGTGAGTGACCTGTTTCCCGAAACTGGTTTAGATACCTTATCGATTTTGAAGCTTTCCCGACGTCTATTACCTATAAGTCATGATGTTAGTACACAAACCTTCGTTTAATCATTCCTCGACCACTTGTAGCGAGATCTCTTCCTCATCATCCTTAATGACTCCTTGATAAAGCTTAAGCATTTGTCCGTTGACTTTGAATGGAATACCATTTCGAGATTTAATCTCGATTGCACCGTGTGGAAAGATATGGGTGATGGAAAAATCAAAGTCGTGAATTAAACAACAGAACTTGATCTCCTACTCGAAATTCATTAGGCTTAATATGTTTGTCATGCAAGTTTTTCATACGTTCCTTATAAATTTCGGAGTTAGAGTATGCTTGATTTCTTAATTCGTCTAATTCGTTTATTTGATAAAATTGATTCTTTCCGGCGGTTTCAATGTCTAAGTTTACGTTTTTTAATGCCTAGTAAGCCTTGTGTGCTATTTCTACTGGCAAATGACAACTTTTCCATAGACAAGCTTATATGGTACCTATTGTTGTTTTATACGCGGTTCGAAAAGCCCATAAAGCGTTGTCTAATTTATCGGCCCATTCTTTTTTATTTAATCCTATGGTTTTTTTTCAAATATTCTTTTTAAACCTCGATTAGTCACTTCGGCTTATCCATTTGTTTGAGGGTGATATGCGATTGAGATCCGATGATAGACCCCATATCTTATTAAAAAAATTTCGAGTTGGTGATTACAGAAATGGGTACCCCTATCACTTATTAATGCTTTTGGAGTTCAGAAATGAGAAAATAGTCGTTTCAAGAATCTTACCACAACTATTCCATCATTTGTTGGAAGAGCTTCGGCTTCGGCCCATTTTGACAAGAAATCCACTACCACAAGTATATATTTGTTTCCTTTTGATGGTGGGAAATGCCCCATAAAGTCTAGTCCCCACACATCAAAAATTTCACAAACAAGAATACCATTTTGTGGCAATTCGTTTTTGGAAGAAATATTACCTGATCGTAGGCATGCATCACATGTTTTAATAAGAATTTGGGAGTCTTTATAAATTGTTGGTGCATACATCTGTCGTCTTCGTCTTATATCGAGTCTCAGTTTCGTTGTGGATCTAAACAAGCTTGACGTCATCATTCTTGATGATGACATCACATAAGTGACATCATTCTTGCATCATCTTGTGCAACAACACACGAAATTGAATGTACATATAAGACAAAAGTTAGTTTGGTTTGAAAGTCATGTATTTCGCTTGAAAGACAATTAGGAGGTTTCGCTTGAATGGTCATGTATTGTTTCAAGCGAAAGTGGATGGTTATAAATAGACTAGTGGATTTGTCATTTGTAACAGATTTTAGGAATTGATACCGAAGTGCTGCCGGTATTTCTTGTGACTGTAATCTCTGTTAAATCAATATACAAGAAGATTAAAGTGATATTCTAGCTGTTTCAAGCCTATATGTCTGCTTCCGCCTTTCGTATAGTATAAGAACTCTTCTGAACGACTTGTTTGGGTCTCAAAACGATCCTACAAGTGGTATCAGAGCTCAGGAGGAAGAGATCTTGTCAAAACAGCTTGTTTTCATCACTTTTCTGATTTCTACACCTTCTTTTTCAAAATTAAAAATTTTTCACGGTTAAAAACGGCTCAAACTTTCACATTATACTCGCAATCATGTTTTAACAAAGCCTTGTAAGTTTCAGCATTAAAATCGATCTAAAACTTGGCATTTTTGTATTTTCGCTTGAAATTCCGTTCAAATGATGATGTCATCATGATCTCGCTTGAGTTTACACCGTGATTCCGCTTGAAAACGACATTCCGCTTGAGTTCACACCATGATTCCGCTTGAAAATACGTTGTGATTTCGCTTGAAATTACATTTTGTGACATTTCGCTTGAAAATACCGTTTGAAACATTCCGCTTGAATTGTTTTTTGGGTGAAAAGTGCATCGAGTTATGTGAAACATTAAACGAGGTTGTCAGTTTGCATGTGTAAGATATTAAAGTGTGTCAGTTGATCACATGAGTGCTTCGTTCAAGAATTGCATGTGATATTGGTTTGTCGGCTAGAATTGATTTATCATAAAAGCTGGTTCTTTTTGAAAATAGTGAGAAACCTAATGAAATGGAAAGTCGCGTGATGCACTAGATTTGATAAAGTCATATTCTCGGTCCAATCAAAGAGTTTTGAAAGATTAAATTGTCGGCCATTTGTTATACATATTGCATCAAGGTTTCGGTCCAATCAGACTTTGATTTCTATCATTGTTGTCAGTTCAAGTAGTTAATCGGTTCAATTGAATTGAATATCCACATTGCATGTGAACTATATACATCGACCCAACGAGGAATTGAGTAAAATCAAGTTTGTCGGCCCATACTTTTTGTGAATTTTTTTAATAGGCCCAATCAGAAATTGTTCAATATCAAGTTTTATCGGCTCAAATGATTCCATATCTTTTTGGTAAAAGCCCATTCATTCAGTGGTATAACTTCAACAACATTGAAACGAGTCCGCAAATCTTCGACACGAGTCTTAGATAGATTTCATCAACACACTTTTACGTATTCAGTCCGTTTAAACTGATTGTTTTATTTGTCTGTTTTAGGTATTTTTACAAGGTGATACAGCTTGTTTGAGACCAGTATTTTTGAAACAAGAAAGTTTGTGTTTTGTGAACTTTGAAAATCCGAAACATGGACGAGGATTTTTACAACGCATTCGCTACCCCAGTAACCCCGATTAGTCTTGCACAGAATACGATGTTGGAAAATGAGACGGGCACGATGCAAAAGCCGCCTAAGCTCATGAACATTGAGGAGTATAAGGGTTGGGAAGGACGGTTTGAGAATTGGGTACAAGCAAATTATCTAGATGCTTGGGAATGTGTGGAGACAAAATACATTCGACCGACGAATGATGATGAAGAGGTTGTTCCAATTAAAGATCTAAGTGCTGATGCTAGAAAGAAATACAAAGATGAAAAAATGATGCTGAGTTTATTGCAACAAGCTGTGAAAGAAGACATCTTGGTGTTATTACAACATAATGGAACTTCCTACTCAATTTGGAAAGCATTAAGATCGAAATTTCATGGAAGTCAAGAGATGGTTAAGAACAGGAAATCACTTTTGAAGAAAGAGTTCGATCTGTTTCGTGGGTTGAAGAATGAAAGAACAAGGCAAATTATTGAAAGATACTACAATCTGCTAGCAAACATGAAGAGATTGAGTATTGAGAAAGACAATGAAGAATTGATTGAAAAGCTAGCTGATGCTTTGCCACACGAGACTTGGGGCACATATCTCATGATGCTTAGAAACAAAAAAGGTTTTAGCAGTCTGACACTGAGTAAATTCATTGAAAAGATTGAGGCTCAGGAGATGGAACATAGAAAGGTCTTAAGAATGAAAGATTTTGATGGTGAACAAGACATTGGTCTTTATTACAAAGGTGGTGTTAGTGATAAATCCACCATCATGTCACCAAAAATCCAAACTACTTTCAATGCAAAAGATTCATCTGGTAGTTCATCCAAAGGGTCAAACAGCAACACAAGTTTTTCATCATATCCATCATTTGATCCGAACATTTCAGCAACAAACAATGGCAAAAAGCTACAATGCAACATTGTACTGAATCTGGAGAATGATGAAGATTACTCAGCAGAAATTGCCAAAAGTCACATGTCTTTGTTGGGAACTGTGTTGGAATCTTATGGTAGTTTTGTTGCAGGTCGGATCAGAAATCCTATGCTTACAAAAGAGGATTACGATCAAATAGACGCTGAGGAAATGGAATTAATGGATATTAAATGGTGTTTGGCAAGTGTGTTGAGACGAGCTGAGAAATTTAAGCAGATCACAGGAAGAGATGATTTACGTGAAGCTAATATTTCTACTTTGGGTTTTGATAAATCTAAAGTCACTTGTTTTCGTTGCAGGGAAAAAGGACACTTCAAGAGGGAATGCAAAAACCGTGAAGCAAGTGGAGCTCAAAATCCGTTTAACAACAACAATGATTACTACCGGAAGGCTATCTATCATCAAGTTGCTCAACAACAACAAGAACCACAAGTGGCTCATGGAAGAAAAGTGATTGAAGAATCTTCAAAGAAAGCATGCATGGTGAATCGGGATGATCAAAAGTCAACAGAAGGTTTCAGTTGGGACAATTATATCTCAGCTGATAACAAAGCATGCCTGATAAATCAAGATGATGAAAAATTGCCTAAAGGTTTTAGCTGGGCAAATTTCAATTGGGATGATTATGACCCAAACAAAGATTCAATTCACAAAGCGTATGCTGCTCGTATTGAAGAGGATAGTGATGATGATCGTGAGTATTGGTCAAGAAAAATGGCAGATCATTTGAAAATGATGGCTGAAAGTGATAGTGAAGATGAAAAAGTTAAAAAGAAAAAGAAAAAGATCAAAACACCAGTGAGTAGTGATGATGAAGATGTTCCAGTGACCAGAAAGCAAAAGATGAAAGAAGTTAAAAAATTCAAAGTTGATGAAGAAGTTGATGCTAAAAAGATTCCTGTGAAGTGTGACGCTTGTGAAGCTATAAAGAAGCAGAACAGCACATTGATTTATAACTTGAACAATTTGAAGGAATCTTATGATGTCCTGAACAAAGCTATGAATCATACAATCATACAAGTGAAGAACAAGCAACAGCTATGAAGACACTTTAGGGAGCGTTAATGATAAAGCAAAAAGTTGTGAACAACTACATCGAGAAGTGTGTTGTGCTTGAGCAAAAACTGGAAACACAAAGAATTGAAACAGAAAGAGTAAATCGATTGTTGAAAAGTTACTCATGTACTTCTTATGTCATTGATAGGATCTATCCAACTGTGGAGGGAATGAAGGCATTTGAAGATGATGAAGTAGCTGAAGAACAGAAAATTTCTGAAGAAAAGTTTCCTGAAAAGAATAAAGTAAAGAAGGATACTAAAGAAAAGACATCTGGTAAGAAACAAGATGTCAGTTACAACAAGTATCCACCCCCGCTTGAAAATGGATATTCTCCGAGAAATCCAAATTCAGAAAGAGTCAAAAAGGCAACAAATTTACAGTGGGAGTCGGAGTCTTCGGTTAATCTACCAGAAAATATTGATGTTACGTTTACATCATCTGACACTAATCATGAGTCCGAGTTAATAAAGAAAGTCGTCGATCAGGTGTTGGATAAAGATGAAACTGAGGAGTCAAAGTTGGAGTCAAAGTTGGAGTCAAACTCAGAGTCAAAGTCAGAGTCAAAGACTGGTTCTGAAAGTTCGAGTTCGACAGTCTAAAATCTTTGGATAAAAGGGTTTACAACAAAGAATTCCTGTTATCAAAATCTAATTTGAATGACGAAACGTTTAAAGTCGCATATACTTTGAATGATTCTAACAAATTATATTTTGATGAGGAATTTCCAATAAGAGGTGTCAAAACTGAATTGATCAAAAAGGTTTTCAAACTAACAGAAATTAATATTTCTGAAATAAAAGATGTAAATCTTAATGATAAACCTAAAAAATACACCTCAAGAGTTCAACAAAGAGAAAACAAGAAAAAGGGTTATAGTTCTGGTTTTGGTTTTCGAAAGAAACCAAACCATAACGGTAATTTCAATAAGAAAGGATTGGGCTTTATTCCATCAGAAAAACAGAAAAATGAAAAATATGTTCGAGATTTTAAATAAAAAATGATATTTGTTTCAGGTACGTCTACTAAAGAAGAGAAAGAAAATCTGTTCAGGAACCAATCGAACAGAGAATTCCTTGCAAAGAAGCAAGAAGAAATGAAGAATGCTGATCAGAAGAAGGAAACTCGAACTTGTTTCAAATGCAACACTGTTGGACATATTGCCAAAGATTGTTCAAAGGCAAAAACATCAAAACAGGGAGTTTCTCGTAAACTGAAAGAAAAAAGGGTTGAGTTTGAACCACTAATCGATAGAACAAAACTTTTCAAAATTTTGACTTTTGAAATTGGTGAATGTTCAAACAGATTTTATAAAAAAAAGGAAACCTTGACAACCAGAAATGGGTTGTTAAGAATTCTGTTGATAGTTCTAGCAATGATTCTGATTCATCAAAATCAGAGGAGCTATCTTCTGGCGATGAATCTGAGTCCACAAAGTCAGAGGAGCCACAGGTTGAGGTAAAAGGTGATAACTCAATGCCGACTGTGGATGATGTGAATTTTCCACCACTTCGGGCTGAAAATTTTAAAAAGAAAATTGGAAAAGTTGAGATTTCAAATCAATTCTTCTCTGTAAAGAAAGAATTTGATATTGAAAAATCGTTCAACTCCAAAGTCCTTAACATTTTTGGAAAAATGGTTGACAGGAAGGTCAAAGGAGTGAAGGAGTTTTAAGAGAAGAAGACGAAGAAAGATAAAGTTGAACCATCCCTGGTTTGTAACTGGGATGGTACATATTACGAACAGTAACTCTCTGGACTTGCCGGAGCTCCCAAGTTGGTAATCGCGGAGCATGAATCGGCATCTATCTGTCTTGGTTGGTAATTTTACAAGTGGTAAAGATGGTAAAGTACAGGTGATATTTTAAATTGTTAGTTTTTTTCAAGAGGTCGGTGAATGAACCTACTAGTGATTAAAAGAGGTTTATTCTTACAAGTGGTAAAATCAAGGACATTAAGTTGTACTTGTTTTTCCTACAAGTGGTTAATCAAGGTCATTAGGTTGAACTTGATTGGACCATACTTACAAGTGGTATTTGATGACAATGTGATGAACCAAACCCCTAACTTTACAAGTGGTAAAATCAATCAAATTTATTTTCCGGAAAAACCATTTGATTAAAACAAACTTAAGTGTTTTGAAATCACAATGGGAAAATAGTTTGTTGTGTGGGGGAGTTCTGATTGTTTATGCCAAGTGAATGGCGATCTGAAGTGATTCAATATCGGTTGTCATTTTTTTTAAAAACAAACTGTACAGGTAGAGTATCAAAATTTGTTTTCAAATTTCCTTTAAATGTGTTTGCATTTTAGGGGGAGTAAAATTTTCGAAAATCCAAAAACATTTGAAAATTTGAAAAAGCCAAAAACATGATAAAATTGAAAATGAGTTTTGTTGTCAAAAAGAGGAAATGAT